>VCRD01000083.1:424597-463336 GCA_006783055.1 Trinorchestia longiramus
TGATGTTACTGAACACGATGATGTTACCGAACACAATGATGTTACCGAAGACAATGATGTTACCGAGGACAGTGATGTTACCGAACACAATGATATTACTGAACACAATGATGTTACCGAGGACAATGATGTTACCGAGGACAATGATGTAAACGAGGACAATGATGTAAACGAGGTCCATGATGTAAACGAGGTCCATGATGTAAACGAGGTCCATGATGTAAACGAGGTCCATGATGTAAACGAGGTCCATGATGTTAACGAGGTCCATGATGTTAACGAGGTCCATGATGTTAACGAGGTCCATGATGTTAACGAGGTCCATGATGTTAACGAGGTCCATGATGTTAATGACGACAATGATGTCAATGACGACAATGATGTCAATGACGACAATGATGTCAATGACGACAATGATGTCAATGACAACAATGATGTTAATGACGACAATGATGTCAATGACAACAATGATGTTAATGACAACAATGATGTTAATGACAACAATGATGTTAACGAAGATAATGAAAATTATGAGGACGAAAAGATTTGGAAATGCCAATTATTTACAGACTCCAATGTTTAGAAAGACTAATGTTTAAATAGAGTCTGATGTTACATGCACTATAATGTTTCTGATAACTCAGTGACTCGTAATGCTTAAGAAAGGGATACTATTCCGGCAGACTTGCAGTCACCTCGATTTTGGAGATGTTCTGGTCGTGCGTCTTCACTCGGTTCTCGCTGAATGATGTAAAAGAAACTGCAGGCTTACTATTCGACTGAACAGGGATATTAAGGAGGTCGTGTCGAGGTCAAGCTGTAAGTGGTGGTGTGTAGTGGGACATGAGGGATACGAGCTCACTGCTCGGCTGCAAAGTTAATATGATGAACATGAAGTGCTTTGACAGCTTTCAACTGCTGCGTTCTGCATGTTTGCTAGAAGCCCCTGAAGTGCAGAGCTACAAAGTGATCACGCAGAACAGAAGATTGCGGTGTTTGACGCAGCTTCACTTCAATTGTGAAGCCATAGTAACTAGTTTGCAGTGTTAGAGACGGTCAGGTAACAACTGTGCTGTAAATGACGAGTCTGCAGTGTTCGAGGTGGCCAGTTAACAACTGTTATACGAGTGCAGACGACTAGTATGCAGGTTTTAAGTGAGGTTTAATAATAACTGTGAATCTGATAACTAAAATTAGTTGGACAGGTTTTGTTTTCCCGGATATTCTTATATATTTCTGTCCCATAATCGAGAGTTCCACCCCGCAGCAGTTTGAACGTTACTGACGTCTGAGCATTGTATTTAAACAAGAGTTTTACTCTGAAATTTATAGTAAAACAATGTCCATTATGTACTTTGCCTTGAATGTTTATTTTTCCGTATGCTGCTTTTTTGCTTATGAAATGACTTCTCATAACATAAATAATTACTTAATTCAAAAAAACAATCCCGCTTACGAAAACAAACATGTGGAAACACTCGAAGATTAATAACTGTTACCTTCGTGAGGGAAAATAACCGTTTCTAATCGTAATAAAGTTTGGTCATTATTACTGTCGCTGTCACTACGACTACTACTACTACATTCGTAATCAACGCCTTCCTAGCTATAAGTGTTTCGTTCACTTGCAGTGTCATAGGAGTCAAGATTCTAAGGTTGAAGTGGCACCAAAATTTCTCGAGATCCTTTTAATATCTTCAATTCGTGAGCAGTTTCTTCTCCTATGAAGAACACTTGCTTGTCTCGTACGTGCATTGCAATTATTGGATTGCTGAAGATGACATCCTCTTGAGACTTGGGTCCCAATGCCCTCGATTTATAAGAGCAGGAACTACTGAGTCGAGAGGTCGTCTTTAAATTTTCCGTTTAACCGTGACTTTCATGATTATTTATTAATGTTGTGCCTATTATTATATAATTCCAGTTAGTCATGACTTCCATACTACCTCTTATGAGTCTTTATTTTTATGATCCATCAACAGCTAATCGTAATCGTGCATTAAGATTGCGTTGAACTGTTACAACTCCAATGTACTACTGTTATTTTTCAACGCAATATTTGGCTAACCATTGTGAGAACACCTCACTTAGTGAATTTGTACTTGTTCTCATTCTTAACTGATTAGAAGCTTAAAATAAATGGGGAATGTCTTTTAACTTCGTGTATGACTATTGAGACCTTTCTTATTTGAGTGTGCTCTGGTTTAACCAAGAATGTTATAAGAATAATGATAATATTAATAATAATACGACAAAGATAAATGAACTACGTTATTGTTGTTGTGCTGTGAAGGATTGACTGATATTTGAAGTGTGAAATCTTCAGCATGCTTTAGTCAGTCTCTGAAGCAATAGCTAACTTATATTACTAATACTGCTACTTAGACTTTTAATTATAACTTTCGTTTATTAGGATTTTCATCAGAATACTCGCATTTCAATGTAGATCACTGGGGTAAAAGTTAATGACTATTGATAAACTCCCTAGTTTGAATATGAATGAAATGTCAATTTCCTTTTCGCTGTTGTACAGGGTATCTCAAAGAAAAGGAAACCCCGATTTAAACAAATATATATCAGCACCGTCAAAGTCCGATGTTTTTGTTAAACGTTTTTGTTAATCCATTTATTCTACGTCGGTATTCGATATTTCAAAAGGGGACATCAAAAATTGTAAATTCTGCCATGAGTTCAGTGGAAGGTATCACCAGAGTGCGTGCTCAAACAAGCAAAATATTGAAGAAAACTTACCTGTTGAGTAATTTCACTCATTCAATAGTACCAATAATATAAAGTAAATGATATGTATTGATGTGCTCAATTAACAGCAGTCTGTTGGTTTATGTGAACGTGATAGTTTTATTATCACTGACTGGTAGACTCACACGTGAAAATTCACGTGTTTTTTCTAAAATTTTTCGTTTAATTTACCAGTGGACGCGGGTTTTGTGAAGGAGTTTCCTCATTGAATGATGTTCCTTTGGTATCCACAATACAATGCTTACAATACATGTATACCCTACCGAATTTTCTCCTATCTAAATCCTTAAAAGCGTCGCAGAGAGACGGACCAACCAACCAAGCAAGCAAGCAACAAACTGTGTATTACTATGTAGTGGAATAATTTCTAGAATAAAATTATTTTCTTGGGTTCGATCTGCTTTTTTCCGACCCGGTCGCTCTTTGTACTGATACAAAATTTTTTCTTCAGTCGTGTACTTTTTGACATGTTTTTATTCAGAAAACGTCTATCAGGATAGTACTGATAAAATAATATTTGCATTTGTTTAAACTCCCTGTCGATGAATCATTAATGATAACAAAAACGAAGAATAGACTTTGTGATCAGACTTTACCTATCAGTCGTATCATGAATACGTCATACACAATAATTTGATAGCTTTTGAGTGAAATTAAGCAGAAGTTTGTTGTCCTTCAATATTTTACTTGTTTGTGTACGGACTCTTTTGGCACCTTGCATAATTTACAATTTTCGATATAATGTTATGGAATTTTCATCACAGGCGTTGCATAAGCAGACAAAACAAATTTCCACTATTTTATACTAAGAATGACCGTCGTGTATTTATATATTTACTAGTGCAATGCCCGTTAATAATTTGTTCCCAAACGAATCAGTTTTGGGCTTGGGAAGAGAATCAGTTTTCTATCGGACGAACAACGTCTTTCTTGCTGTCGAAGTCTTGCTGCTTCTCTCTTACGGTTGGACACGTTTCTATTCATGTTGGCCTCTTTTGCCCGAATTTTATTCTGAAATATCCTCTATTATCTCTTTGAAGCTTTTCAAGAAAATCACAATTCCGAAAACAATAACTCAATTTCCAAAATCTTTGGCCTTATACTAAGTAGTAGCCAGGTTACTGGTTTAACTAATTTAAAACATTTATTTTCGGATTATCAATTGAAAGAAAGCGTCACGGTTATTATTCTAGCATGCATTTCGGCGTGTCTCAATTTTTCGCGGCAATGTACCCGTGCCATCAAAAATGATGGCAAAAAATATTTATAAATCTTTCCTGAGATAATCTTTCTCTCGCTCTTTTTTTCGCTCTCGATTCAGTCTTTTTTTTCGTTCGAGTGGAGTTTCCATGCTTAAGCTTATTTCAAAGGTAATTTATTTTTCTTGTGACAGTAATAAACACTTAGAATACAGTATTTTGGAGCCGCAATGTACCGTCGAACTCGGTATCCACGATACGGACTCGAGTGTATAAGACTTTGGAACTCTCTAATTTTTTTTAAAGTGACTTATTATAGTGCACTTGTACAGCGCAAATTTCTGTATCTAGGATATGACACGAATGGCTATAACTACTTCTGTTGCGGCTCAAAAATACTGTATTCTAAGTGTTTATTATCTAATACTAAGAAAGACGGACACGGTGTTTATATATTTATTTATTTATTTATATGTTTCGTGTCACGATCTTAAAAATAGATAGGAAGAAATTAGCACTGGCAGTCTTGGTTTCAGTTCACTGGTAAATTAATACTCATTTTCGCTGCACAAGTGCATCATAATAAGTCACTTTCAAAAAAATTAGAGAGATCCAGAGCTTTATATACTAGAGTCCGTATCGTGGATACCGAGTTCGGCGGGGTATTGCATATTACAATATACATACACAAGCTCGCAGTTGCTTTCAGTAATGCTGAATTTCTGTATTTAGGATATAACACGAATGGCTGTAACTATTTCTATTGCGGCTCAAAAATACTGTATTTTAAGTGTTTATTATACACTAGATTTGCCATCATTTTTGATGGCACGGGTATACTAATATAATAATACCCAACCTGTTGCTTGCTTGGTGCGTCGCTCTGTCACGCTCTCAAGCATTTAGATAGGAAGAAATTCGGTAAGGTATATATGTATTGTTAGCATTGTATTGTGGATACCAAAGACACAGTCTTCAGTGTGGAAACTCCTTCACAAAGCCCACGTCCACTGGCAAATAAAATTTAATAATCTAGTAAAAAAAATGTTAATTTTCGCGTGTGGATGCACTATCCAGATATATCATAGACAATGTATCTCTTTCTCTCTCTCTTTCTCTCTGTGTATTTGTGTGAGTTCGTCCCATTACATCCTATCTATTACTGAAGAAAATTTATTGAACTGAAATCCGAACGGGTATGCATTTATTGTAAGCATTGTATTGTAGATTGTGAGTAACATGAATACCAACCGTTAACATTTATTAAAACTTAGTTTTTAACAATTCGAGGGATTGCGACAAATTTTGAGACCCATTTCTAAGCAGCGTGAACGCGAACGTGTTGTGGGAATACGATTTTCTTTCTTTTTATCATTCTGATCGCTGTTTGAAGAAATATTTATTTCACTGAATACTATTACAAGTTTAATATAATCTTAAGACGAAAGAAAGCAGCCACCGTGGTCGAGTGGTCTGCAGCCCGTGTTCTCTGCTTCATGAAGAAAGACCGCGGTTTCGAACCCGGCCATGGACACGAGTTGTTTCTCGTACGCCGCGCCGTGCACTCAACCCGCTAAGCACTCCATGAAGACGCCCATCAACCTCCCGGGATCGTCGCATGGAGCTCACCATCACCTTTACTCTTAGAATGTTAACCTTAAGAATTTGAAAAACCAATGTACTAATGTCTATGTACTGTGTACTCGATTGGAAATAAAGATTGTTTGTTTTGTTTGTTTGTTTGTTTGTGAGGAGATTTTGGATCAATGTCTCTCTCATACAAAGGTGGTATCAATCTTTACAAAAATATTCAGCAACATTAAGCGCTTGAAGAATATATTCTTGCCGAAATGAAGCTTTACCTACACTTCTTAGTACATTCTTGAGCTTGAGTGCAGAACATAGTTATTCAAACAGCGTTCCTTATTCCGTTCGTCTGAGGGAACTTCTTGTCTGTGTATGAGAAGTAAAAAATAAACTCCAATCTACGGAACTATCCCTTTATTTAATGATGGAGCTGAACTAATTCCTCGCCATCTTCTCCAATTCTATTGCCTCAACTTGGAGTTGGTTTGCATGGATTTCGTAGCAGTGATACGCAGCGTTAGTACAAAGTGCGACTTGCGTGTTGTGGTGCGTGGAGCATCAAGTGTCCACAGGTCATCTGTTGAGAGCGCCCTGGCGTGACTGGATTACCGAAATTACCTAGAGTGGCACAGCAGCTGCCTCTGACTCTGGGCCACAGCCTAGCAATTGTGTCCAGATGAACTCTCAGAATGTCTGTTGTTTAAGAATTGAGTATAAAAATACTACAGCCCAGGTAGCATACCTACAATGACATCACGAATACAAAAATGTTGCATTTTTATGTATAAGAAAATTATCAAGAGAATTTTCTAAATAGTTTAATATTTTTTGTCCCTGTGACACTGAGATATGATTCGTAGGACTATTATACTCTTTTTCTTCTTTTCATTTCTGTCTTGAGTGTTCTTTCGTCCTTAAGCTAATACAGCTGGAAGTATTACGCCAATAGTTAAGATATGCACAAGCAGGGATTTTGACGGTTGCTTCGTTCACTGTTTTATCGTCGTACTTCGAACCTATCAAAAAACATCGTAAAATCGTGCGATTTATGCAGTAGAAAAATTTGAGCGTTCAAAAAACTCAAATTTTTCAACTGAGGTTAACTATAGAGTGGTGCATAAGTGAGGTACCTTTTAAAAACTACAGCAATTAATCATATCAGTGCTGCTAGCGTAGCAGTGCTACTGCCCTAAGGAGATACCTTATTTATGGTCAGCCCTGTATAAATATCATACAAAATACACTTGAAAGGCTGGTACCACACGTACAAAGTTTCATCGCTCAACACTGCATAAACTTGACACGAAGGTGTCATGCATACAGGCATACTGATTGGTCGAAAGCAAAATTTTGAATTGAAATTGTTGGCACCAATAGAATGAAAATAGTTTCGAGTGATATTGAAAGGGACATCAGTAAGCTTCCTGCACGAACGTAATGAAGTAGAACCAACGATTCTATTTTTCCTTTTAAAAATGTTTGTGGTCTATGGTGGCCTCGAGGAACTACCACGCTTTTTTTGAGATCTGCCAAATTTTTTGCTGTTCAGTTAATGTTCTGTAACTTTGATCGATGGCCGTCCCAGTGAATGCTTTTAATGCTCGTTTAAGCAGGATATTTGAGCATGTTCTGCATAGTATAGACTACAGTACTCGCTTAATGCCACGATGCTACCATGCATCAGTGACTTGAGCTTTCTTCCTACTATGGCTCCTCGCACAGAGAAATTTGATCGTATTGATGACCTATTTTTCAAATTGGAAACATTCAAGCCTCGAGCAAACGTCAATGATTTCAGTGGATATTCTCGAGCTGGACTATTTTATTGTAACTTGATTGGAACGTTGCATAATTTTACCGTACATAACAGAAACTAGAGAACCGTCTCGTTTTTGCTTGATGGCTCACTAGACGTTATCACTCGTGCCGTTCTTGTTGCAGCTTGCGTTTGTTCTTGATTTCTGCACGCAAGATATAGCATTTATCTTGATTACCGTGGCAGATGCCGCCATTTTTTCAATTGATTGCTTAACGAAGAGGGGAGAATTGTGTTCAGGGATTGTAAAAAATACATGTAGGTTAACACTCAGACTTGGTTAGGTTTCAAGTTCCCTAATTTGTCTCCACGCTCGTAGTCTCCACGCTTGTAGTCTCCACGCTTGTAGTCTCCACGCTTGTAGTCTCCATGCTCGTAGTCTCCATGCTCGTAGTCTCCATGCTCGTAGTCTCCATGCTCGTAGTCTCCACGCTCGTAGTCTCCACGCTCGTAGTCTCCAAGCTCGTAGTCTCCACGCTCGTAGTCTCCACGCTCGTTGTCTCCATGCTCTGTTCTGTACAACTAAATTGGTAGAATTCTAACACAATTTCTAAAGTAGTGACAACATTCTCGTTTACTGCCTAAAATTGATATAAAATTAGGGTATACATACAGTATAAGTCTTTTTAACTTGCACCCATGGGACTTTGCATTTGCCGGTTAATATCATCCAAGTAACCACAAATATTTCATACACACGCTAGACATAAAAGGAAAACAATATTAATTGCTTAAAGCAGTTAGGGAAGAAAAAACATCATGCATAAATATATAAAGCTTGCCCAGCGAGTGCCGGTTTAAAGGAATTCTACTATATATGGATCACTCAAAACAATGGGTTGAAATGGAAAATACCTTAGAGTGGGAAATAAATTCCCCTGAAGGTAGATGTTCTGCTCCACGCGTGTAAAATACTGGAATCCAATAATGAGCTCAAAAAAATTGCTCTGTGGATTTTTGAATATCTAAGTGTAAATAAATTGTTCAATATTACGATATTGGAATATGAGGCTATAAAATTCATACGAGTTCAGAAATGATACGTACTGTTACGGAGTTGAAGTCAGGCGACAGACTTTTGAGTGAACTCTACGTTGCAGCTAAAAATTATGGAATGGTGCAAATAAAGTAAACGACTAAGTAATAACTGAGACATCGTCCTTTTAATCAAAATATGCATGAAGCCTTTTTGTTGCCAGTAATTTCCAGTACAGATCCATCCATGTAGTTCTTAAAAAAGTTTACTATCAAAGAAACCGAGAGTTTCTGCTCCTAAAGTTCATATGAACTTCAAGAAGCTAGCGAGGACAGAAGCATTTTGCGAGACAGGCAGCAGGACTGCAGGAGGTTACATCAGTTGGAGATAAGCAGTGAAGTCACTCCGGGTCCGTGTGTCCTGGTTCTTAATTATGCATAATTTCTCGTAAGAAATTTGTCATTCTTGTTCTTGCGTTGGTATGGTATCTGGTGTGCAGATTGTGTACTTCAACAACATCACGTTATGAAAGACGTGTCTGTAATTTTTATGAGTAATTTTCACAAATTAAAGGCATATAAATGCAAGAAAAATACTTGACTCATTAAAAAAAACAATATAGTGTTCTGTGCGAGTGAAACATGCTTGTTCATGCGTGAAGTAATCCTTCCATGATTCTGATTCTACTAGCTTCGTTGAGTTCGAAATTCAAAATAAATTTTTCTTATCTAATAACTACTCAAATACCATGAAATGCATTTAGATTTCCATCTCATGTTTTCCTTCGCTTGAATATACGATGTTAATGTAGCCTTGCATGTGCACCAAAGTTTGCTTCAATGACAGCTCTCGCCAATTCCGCTTGATGTTTCATTCGAAGGAAGAGTTTACGAGTTCTCAGAAGCACCAGCAGTAGTCAAGCTTCATTCTTGCAGCAGAAGCGGCGGAGGAGAGCCAACAATTACGTTCTTCTTTGCAGTTGTGGCCGAAACGGACGTCGTTCTTTGCTGTAGCATAATTGTTACGCGAAACAACTCGTGTGAACCCAAGCACGACGTATTGCAATAAATTTTCCATGAGGTATGTGAAGTCTTTTGCTGTAATAGCGTTTCCTAATGGTACTCTGAATTGCCCTCAAATCTTGATACATCACTTCCAGTCGACATAACAGAATTTGGAACGTTCTACAAACTGTGCATGATTTCTCAGTACTGTGAGGCAGAACTGATGCAGCATACAAACTACAGTAATTTGAAGGTCGACCTAAATCTCACTAAATGGAGTATGAAGTCTTGTTACTCATGGTTTATTCATATTTGACTTGTTTTACTACTGGAAGTGGAGTGGCATGAAAATTACGCATAACTTGAAACTTTCATCAAAGCTTAATTTCTTCCCTAATTCGTAGGCCCTGACGGCCTGTTACAATAATTTATGTCCCGGGCTTAAGTGCCACTCAACAGTCCTCGGGTACCATTCATTACTGTAATCCTTGAATTAAAGCCCCTAATTATGCTCTGCGTGCGGTGTTCGCTAGTTTTGTCTCACTTGAATATAGTGCTCTCCTAATTGTGTAATTTCTTGGGCGCCACGCGTAAGTTATTCGTTAACTCTATTATTTTGGGGTAAGACAGAGATTTATCTTTCCCTAAAGCGGCCGTATGAACTCATGTACTTGTGATAGTTCTTAATGCCATGTCGTTCGTTTACTGTTCATCACTGACAGTATTGACAGGGCAACTATGCTGTGGGTCATATTTGACACAATAATGTCATGGATGTGGGTTCAATCTCTTAAGGGGTATCTCTAGACGCTTTCCAGGATTTGCACACACACATCTCAGATTTAACATTGTTTGTAAGATTCCGTAACTTATCTACAAAGTTCACCAGTATATTTTGTGTGCAAACCAACCCGGAAAATGTTCACAACCGCATTAAAAACACGTTTATTCGTGTGAAACGAAGACGTATCTATGATAGCAAGAAATGTCATAGCTAGCAAATCAGAAGACGTAGCTAGCAAAAACAAAGACCTAGCTAGTAAGAACGAAGACGTAGCTAGCAAGAACGAAGACGTAGCTAGCAAGAACGAAGACGTAGCTAGCAAGAACGAAGACGTAGCTTGTCAGAATGAAGACACAGCTTGCAAGCATAGCATTTGTAAACAAGTTTCTACTCTCACGCTCCTTTCTACGACCACCTGCTGGAGTGCTCTGGTCATGGGACCGTGGTGCTTGTGTCTGGACGGCACAATCTCCTGATTGCATTAAGAAGTTGAATGCGCTAATGAACTTGAATATCTCAGAGCCAGCCACTACGTCGGGATGTTAGAGCTTGCCTCTTCTGTCATCGCTAATGATGCACTATAATTATAAGTACAGCCACTTCGCATCTTGTCCTACGGAAGGGACTATCGAATTTTCTTGAAACAAATGTAATGACAATTTTTATGTTCCATTAAGAAAGAGAAATAAAATACGATTACTAATGTAACACCTGAAGGAGAGTTATGCTAGTAGTGGTATAATATTAGCAACGTACACGCCTGAACGTACGACGGGTCAAAAAATTATACGATTATTTATACTCTATATTAACACTTAAAAAACCGTTCCCAGACGATCCAACCTTATCTTGGTGCTCATAAATGTACACTCATATCTCATTGAAAATAGCGAGCCTAAAATTTCTGGTGCATTTGTTCACAATCATAATTTTGATCTATTCTTGTGTTACAAGTAACTCCGCTATTCGGTGATGCTCTCTACGCACGATTATACATATTTTTGTACTAGTGAAAGTGTCAACCTGATTGAAAAATCTTCGTACCTAAGTAAAAACGGATATTAATTCGTTTGGTAGAAATAACCCTGAACATCATTCTTTGGATACTAGTGCTTGAACATTCATCCTTTCTTCTTCAATAACGTAATAAAAATGTAGGTTACTAACTTTTTTCATTTAAACATGACTAGTTTTATAAACATATTCTTAGTCTATAAATTTTTTGTTAAATTGTTTTCAGTTTTTGTATTAACCATCAAATCCAATTATGAATAAGGGATCAAAGGTTATTAGTTATTATGGTACTTATGGGTTATTTGTCACCACTTTTTGGGTCTACTGAAGGGTACAAAAATACAGCTTTTGCTTCTGAAATGTTATTTATTTGTCACAAAACAACAACAAAAATCCTTTTATTCTGGAGGCACTGGAGCTAACCTAACCTAACCTAACCTAACCTAACCTAACCTTAACATCAAAAGGAAACCATAAATTAAAAGTGGTAACAGATAACCCACAAGTACCGTTATTATTACATTAGATTGCCATCTGTAAGTTTTTTAAAGAACGTAATATCGCTTTTTCCTCACTCGTTGTAATTCCAATTCAAAATATTAGATTACCATTTATTTTACGCTTTTATTACAGTATGAACTAACGTTGGTTTTATTAAAAAGTTTGAAGATTTAAGCGCTCTGACTGAAGCCAACACGAAAAGGCAAGTTAAAAATACAACTGCAGAATTAGAGCAGGAGTGCTTTCAACCACATTGAGGCTTCAAAAGTTTTGAACAGTGGCATTCATCGTTACAAGTTGCCTCAGTCTGAAACAGGAGTCCAGCAAGTTTGAAATTTAAAATTTAAGTTGGCATCGGTTTGTCAAGATTTTTGTTCCTGTTTTCTTTCCTCAATATTGATTTTGCTCTTTGAACATTACTGGAAATGAAAGCCCTCGTTTGATTCACAAGCAATAGGCTGTTATAGACGTGGGTATGAGTGTTTATTGGTATTGGAGTGGCTGCGTCATTCAAAGTGGTCGAAACTTGCTGCTTTCTTCCCTTTGCTAAATATTTCGTGATTCAATTAAAATTCAATAATGGCGTCTTGTCAGAAAATTTGGCTTTCTCTGATCCATTCTTTCAATATCATTGAAAATTCAACATTAGTTGCAGTTGAAAAATGTCACTGGAACGAGGGAATATTGTGGTGCTGTGATGCACGTTATCTTGGCTCACAGCTCGGTTATTGAGTCATTCTTTCTTGTCCAAAATTTCTGGGTCGAGGACAGCTAGCTCAGAAAAGAAGGTTAGGCGTGTCTTGATGGCTTCTTTTGCTGCTGGACGCAATAATCTATAGCTTTAACATCAGTAAATGAAAGGAATTCTAGAACATTTGTCCCGAAATGATTCAATTCACTCACAGGTTCAATAAACGCGAAACGGATATGAATGAAAAATGTTTTATTTTCGAAACATAAATATAATGTCGTTTTGTTTCGTTTTGATTTTTTGTTTCGCAAACACATTTTTTTGTTTTACTCTTTACTTTATTTTACTTTCTTTATACCTGCAAATGGGTCAGATAATTTTGTCACATCCTGTACATACGTTTGTACCAGCTTGATCATTGATTGCTCATATCATTCACAAATATTAGTAGTAATTATCAGCGATGCTATCTCTCGCTCGTGTCATTACTATAAAAACCGTAATTCTCCCAGATTCTTTTTTAAAATTGTTGCGGAAAAACGTCAGTAACCAACAAGAGTTAGTTACTGACTGATTAGGAGTTAGCATTGCATGAGGCACAACGAGCTCGCTATTGCATCATTATTGGACATCTGTCACATTACTTTAGCAATTTATTTGTCTTTTTAAAATGTATAGAAGGTGTTGCCATATGGCCACACTAGTAGAATTACGGTTAAGGAAATGTATTTTACGGTTTGGGTGCTGGAAAATCACAACAACTAATTTTTTGTATAAAATATGAGTACTCTTACCAAGAGCGTTAAATATTTCATGCAATCAATGCAGAGTTACACACTTGTGAATAATACTTTAGGGACCTTGATAAGATTTAAGTTTTGCTTGGTTCTTTTTGAAGTTGCCCAAAATTCTGTACGATAGAGTGACAGTAGACAGAACAACGACTGGAGTGGATCTTTCGCTCTTAAATTTTTTGAAAGCAGAATTAGTGCCCTCAATCTGCAATGAATTCCACCACTAATGTTGATGGTCGAGCAAATTGGTGACATTCGTCCTTAGTTAAATTCCCGTAATTGTGAGATATTTGGATTTATAACATCATTTTACTCGCAGATGACCATTTATTTGGAAAGTATTGTTGTAGGTCAGTTATCTGATCTCGTTGCAGATTGGAATGAAAAGAATCCTTCCAGTAGTTTGCCACCCTCCGTGCGTCTAACTCTTGTATCGGAGAAACATCACCGACGCAGTTCCACTGAGGCACAAAAGCCTTGCTCAAAATACGAACACTTGCTGTTGCGAGGGAGGTTAGTGGTTGCAGAGCGGTTTGTGGAGAACGAACGAGTGGTAGAAATGTTCCATCGAACAGATCTCTAAATTTGAATATCGGAAGGAAGACTTGTTTGCATTTTGTTCCTTGAACTTTTACCGGCTTTTGACCACACTATTTTTTTAGGCGCGTTGATATTTGCATCTCTAGGTTTTGTGTGATTTTTATTTCTTAAGAATAGGTGAAAACAACAAGGTACAGATGTTAGACAGCATCATTGATGAATGAAAAATTTAATATGACTAATGAAGTTCAAGGTATTAGAATTCTCTATCTATGTATCCCTGTGTCATTTGAATTTATTATTAGACGAAAACACAAGGAACAGACGAGACAGAGCAAATATGTTGAAGCGTGCAGAAAAAATTAGGGGAAGTACCCCTAACAAATGAAAGAAACAAGAGAAGGCAATTCCTTTTTTCTTACTGAAATTGGTAATCCACTGTTCTTCATTTAGAATACAGAGTGCATCCGTGTTACCATATTTACTGTTTTTAAAGCACTGTTTGACAGTTCGGCAATTTTGATTTTGTTTCTTAGTGCATCTATACTAAATTTAGTTTCACGTTGGGAGTGCAAATGATGCTGCCCATTTTTCTCACCATAATTGTAACATTTTCTTTGAATGAAAATACACTTCAGCTAGCTTTGGAAGTTTGAACCAGACGCTGGAGATATAAATTTACGTCGTTGGATTGGTTGTGAAAATGTTGTTTTCATCGTTCCTTTACAGGGCACTCTTCCAAGTATTCGCATCTTCTTGAGAATGGGTAGGAGCTACTCTCCTGTTGTTTAACACGTTGCCTCCGATTGCCTGACTGGTGTAAATCTTCACTTTATACGCGTAGTCACTAGAAGGATCTGAAAAAATTACAGAACCTAACCTCAGTGGTACACATACGTACCACTTCGGAGTCAACGTGTTAATCTTCATTTTTCTTCTAGACTTTGTGTTGCTCTGAGATATCCTATTGTTGCTGCATAGCATAAATCTACGACGCGTATTTCAATACACTGTTTTGGGCCTTATTTCGATCCCAAATAGTTTTATTATTCAGTTTAGTCTTTCTCAAACATCCTATCTCGTGGGGAAGACGGGGTACGAGCGACAGACATCGTGCATGTCTTCAAGATTATATCTGTTTACTGTTGTGTTCATGTTTACTCGTTTCTCCAGTCTATCTTCTCTAGGAGAAGATGCTCAAGCATCGTGACAGACAACCGAAGTGAAGTTTTTTCCAATGTAATTCTCACTTTTCTTATGCTTGCGAGAGAATTCATTAGTATTTTAGATGTCTATGCTTAAAAAGAAGTCTGCTTCATTGATTGCTTGAGCCGACAAATGTGTGTTGGATTCATAGTTTGATAATTTATCTATAGCACTTATGACTACAGGGTATCATGAGCGAATCGAATTGTTGATTTGAAGACAGCGATGTTGCGCTGGCATACTGGTATTTGGAATTCAGTTCGTCAGACTGCTGTCAATGATTAAAATTGACTGTTCAGCATACAAATGAATAAATTTCGTAAAGATAATAACCTAAACGAGAAGAATTTCTCCATAGTACCTGCACTTAACCAATTTAACAAGTCTCTTTCTTAAGAATAAACCAAAGTGTTTCCTTCACTAATGTCAAGTTCTGTAAACACAACGTAATCATGATAAAATCAATATGTTCTCCGTACGATCACTTCCATTTCCCAAATATATGTTAAATCATATTAGAGAACGCTCCTAACTTTCGATGCATGCTAATCATGCAGAACGCTTTCACACCCAAAAGCTAATCGAATCTCTAGCGACTTCTGACCATAATCAGGAGGGCAAAACGAACGTATATTTTTCATAAATTATTCAGTGTTCGTAGAAACATACAGTAAGTCACCAGAATTTAAATTAAAACAATTAATTTCTTCCACCAACAGGTTTTGGAGAACTGCCTCTTCAGTAGTTTCTAAGAATCGAATAACCATTTGGTTATAATTTTTATCACTCGACAATTTCTTTTCACGAGCGATGTTACCATAAACTTCCAATGACACAAAATCCATTTTTGAATTTCAAGAATGTAAGTTTTATTTTAAAGAAATTCTCATGTCTTCGATATTTCGCCTGACAATAAAATCGTGTCAGAATATTTTGTTTTTCAATCATGCGTTTTTTATGAATTTATGAATTTCTCAAAGGTTGTTACACTTGAATTTTAAATGGAATACAAGAATTCCGTTTTACGGCTAATAGGAATATTCGCTTGTCATTTATTTACGTGCTATTTTATGTTTTCCTGAATTGCCTTCATTTGACCGTCGTTAAGCTTCTAGCTGAAAAACTCACGTAAGCTCTCAAGCAGGGGAGCAGCTACATCGGCCTACTCTACGGATTTCCTGCATAGTCTATGGACGGCAGAAATCACTATCCCTATTAGAAATTTTGCAACAATCGCTTCAGAACTACATATGTTGGAGGTTTTAGAATAGAAAGTTCATTTATTTTGGCTGTTCAAAAAACTTAGTTGAGAAACTATGATAAAACCGGTTTTTATTCGTAGTGCTCAATCCAACGAGCTCGAGCTCTGTGTGATGTTTGTAATCTTCTTTATAACCTAAATAACCTATGCTGAGCGGCTGTACTGCCTCCGATGAAGGCACTTCCAGTAAGAAAACCTTAAATTAGTGTTTGTGCTCTAGAATCTTAAGGAGCCTCATTTACGACCGATTTTACATTGCACAAAGTGCCTTGAAGGAGCTACACATCGATAAGGCCCTTGCCTTGGGCGAAAAATTCTTTGAAGAGTTGCTATCGCTTGTAGTTTTACGTTTCCCAGTGCTTTCGGTAAAGAAATTTTGGAAGTGAATTCTTCAGTTGTGTAGGCAACACATAGATGACATTAGGTCTTCTATCAACGAATTTACTTGGGCATAACAGGGAGATGAGATTTTGTTCATAGATCTCACAGATTTACGTGCGTATTCGGTAACCTATATGCGAATACAATCTATGTTACAACTGCACTGTTGAACCCGCCATCAAACTGTCTTATCTGTGCAGCCATATTTAGTTTCTAAATTGTAATTTTATTGAGTGTCTGCAGAAGAAATATAGCTTGTTGTCAGGATTAATGTACAGGTCACAATTCTTACTCTACCAGTAGCTTTGAGGATGATCAGCAATTATTGTTCATTATTTTATATTATTTTAGATCTATGTCATGAATAAACTGCGATCGTAAATATAAATATTGATCAAGTTGGTTTCCGTTTAAAGAAATAGAATGACAACTGTAGGGAACCACAAGGCAGTCGCCATTTCTGTGGTTTTTGATGTTAAACTTCCATGTCGTCAGATCTCCATGCTATTGCAATAATATGAAACTTTCCGTTTCGTGATCAAGTACTGGTTCGTCAATATGAGAACGAACTACTCGTATAGTGTCAATCCTGTGTTCGATAATACGACGAATTAGGTTTAGTGAGAGCTCATAGACATGACTTGTGAAATTCTGCTATGTTTTTGTCATACATATCTTTAAAATTCCTAATGCCGGACATTATGTATCCACAAAACGATTCAAAAATTTGTCGAACATTAATTTCTCGCACGAGTGATGCAAATTGATGAAATTTTAGTTCTTTTTGTGTCCATTCTGATGAGCCTTCGCAACAATATTGTGAAGACATATATGCATATGTGGCTTTTTGATGCTTGAAGCAGACGTCATATCCACATCAGACTACATCATGCTCTAGTGGGGGGTGACCTGTGTGTTCACAATTTTAAGTTGGATTTCTCTGAACAAATATCACGATGCTGGGCTTAATTGTTCATGGAGAATTGTTTTGCTCTCACATGTTATGATGATGCCAATTTTTAATGTTGTTTTCACAACAATCATAAAAACATTGTACATTCATGTCATGCTCTCGCGCGAATCCTACGTATATTTAATTTCGCAGCATGGTAGAAAATCTTTCTTACATGACCTAAATTCGATCGCTTAGCTAAGATCAGTTTAGATTCTTTGCGTTAATTTGTACCAGTAGCTGTGCACCAGTTATTTGCTGCTTGCTAGCACGCCTCAACGCACACTCGTATGCTCGTTGCTATTCATTAGCACGGCGGGGCGAGCTTGAAGAATGCAGGTAAATTTATGCCTCTGGCTGTGTCGGAATTTCTTCCCTTGGGATTTTTCTCTCCGCCCTAGTTTTAGGGTTTCATTCTTTGCCGTTCTGAACACAGGCTTGAAAGGCTTTCATTAGCGGGAGTTGCTTGAAATTACCGACAGAAAACATGAATGGCGGTGCAAATACTCCGTTGTTTTGTGTTTGCATAATGAAACTTTCTATCTGTGAGTTAAACAAAAGTTTACCCATTTTTAAAATAGCTCAAGATGATGAAAACCTACTGTCCTCTATAAAAAATGAATAAATAGTTTCATGAGATTAGCCCAATTAAAAGTGCATTTCTAAAATTTGTCGAGTTGCTGTAGTAGTTAGGAAACTCGTGTATTTTGTGAGCCAATTTGAAGCTAAGCTAGCGATTTCACAAAAGAGGTTTGGTTGTGTATCATAATTACTTTAGAAAACATGGCATCCTGCATTAAAAGTAAACACAAATTTACTTGATAAAAACACTGCTCCTGACTTATCTTAGAAGAACAAGTTCCTTAAGTTGGGTCGCTGAAAGTTAGACATTCGGGAAAGAGTGGAATGTTAATGCTACATTCTTTGTAAAAAATGAGCAGTGTTCTCCAAAGTAGAAATTGCAGTGCTTTGAATCAAGAGAAGCAGGATGTTTATGTACTACTTTCCTCTATATTGTTTCAGTACGAATGAACTATGTATGTAATTACTAAAATTTTAGTATTCAAGGCTTACCTACGACAATTTTATCGCAAAAATCAAGGGTAAAAGTTTAGTGCTTGTTATATCCACCTAGAATCCAGTAATAAGTTTGTTTGGTGTTTGCACTTGGAAAATTAAAATAATTCATTCTGAAATCAGATTCAAACGGTTAATTTTTAAGCGCTTGTTCTAAAACTATTTATAATTCTACAAAAAATATGAAGTATCCCTTTCCCAACCATGAAAAGACTTTTCATATGAGTTGCGCGTGAATTGTTTGCTTTACTTTTTCATCTAAGATTCTCGGTTCATTACGTGCCTCAATGAGGGTACTTACAAACCATAGAGATCTCTATTTTTTCTGTCCTGAACTTTGTTGTGCTTACTGCCACACGCAGCTCAACGCCTAAGTTCGTTTTAGTGCGATATGTATTCACAAGGAGAAGATAAAGGTGGCGTTTACCTGAGTGCATAGCTTTGCTTTACTGCGCTAGTCATTAACTTCTTTTAGCAACTGGGTACTGAGGCGTCAGATTGATATGGCACTTTACATAAAGAGAAATGACTTACTTTTACGTGCATAGAAGTATTTCGTGGACAGAAAAAGAGTTTCGGGTTTTCTAAGTGTAACTGTACAAAGCTACACTGTGTATTTATGTTTAATAATTTAATTTTCTACTCTTATTTCCATGAGAATAAACTAATACCCAGTTCTAGGGTTTTTAATTGTTTTCTTATTGTACCATTCCAGCAGTAACTACGCAGTTTGGTAAAGGTTCTCAAAATTTTTTTTAGGATGTTTTCCTTCATTTTCATAATAGCGTATTTTGTGGGAAATTTGCTTTCACCTTATTTGCATTATAAATATTTAAAAATAAACTCAAAACTATTGTCCATAGTAAAGATAGGTTGACTGTGTGAAATGTTACTGGTTTTAAAGTAACCCAAAATATTTCAAGACCGGCACGCTTTTTAGGAAATTAAACTAGGCTTAGAATGCAATGATGCATTATATTAAGGCCATAATTTTCCCTGATGACTCGCGACACGCAACATCAAGCTTGAGACTTCTGTGCTGTGTCTTGCCTCGTCTTTATTGTGACTACTCGACTCACGACTAAGTCGAGTGCTGGAATGCACTGAGACCTAACAAATAACACGGATCCCCGTTAATTAAATCTAGCCAGTCAATAATAATGCAGCAGTACTGATAACCGCGGCGCTGGATTTGGGGGTCATGCTTTCCAAGCAGATTTCACTACCTTCAATCCGAAGATTTCATTGATATTTTTCTATAATGCATCACACTGAAGAAATACCGTGGCCGCCTCGATCTCCAGATCCAAGTGCTCCTGATTTCTTTCTCTGGTGATACTTAAAGGAAAATGTTTGCATTGACATGCGTGATACTTTAAACTAATTGAAATTAAACATAATTCAAGAGATCAACAACATTTCACCAGAGACATGAAGGATAATAATGAACAGCACTGTTGAAAGAGCAAGCCATTGTGTGACTAATAATGGTCATTTAAAAGATATTGTATTCCATAGTTAAACGTTTTTTATTGTTTTATTTATAAATTTATGTTAAACTTCGAAATTTCTTCTTTCATTCTGAACTAACCAAATCTCTTTACCATTTTTAGTTTTATAGCAATAATAATTTTAAAAAGGTACCTTACTTATTGGCCACCCTGTATAAACGACTATGTATCTCCATCTCTCTGTCTCTCTCTCTTTCTCTGTATCTGTGTGTGCATCCCATTACTTCCTATCTATTACTGAAGAAAAATTATTGAACTGAAATTAGAACGGGTATGCAGGTATTACAAGCATTGTAGTGTGGATACCAAAGGCGCCGGATCACTATAAAATACTCGATTTTTTCTCTTATTGGCTTTCTTTTCTTACACGGCTATTATATCGGTAGATGAAATAGAAAATGGAAGTTCTGTACACATTCATTAAAAGTATTCAGATTCTGATAATACCACGGGTTCAACTGAAAAATGTATTTTATTTTATAGATCCTGAATTCTATCATTACTAGTGCAATACTCGTTAATAATTTGTTCCCAAACAAATCAGTTTTGGCCTTGGGAAGAGAATCAGTTTCTATCGAACGAACAACGTCTTTCTTGCTGTCGAAGTCTTACTGCTTCTCTCTTACGGTTGGACACATTTCTATCCATGTTGGCCTTTTTTGCCAGAATTTTATTCTGATATATTCTCTATTATCTCTTTGAAGCTTTTCAAGAAAATCACAATTCCGAAAACAATAACTCAATTTCCAAAATCTTTGGCCTTATACTAAGTGGTAGCCAGGTTACTAGTCAAACTAATTTAAAACATTTCTTTTCGCATTATCAATTAAAAGAGAGCGTCCACTCACGGTTATTATCCTAGCATGCATTTTGGTGTGTCTCAATTTTTCGCGGCAGTGTACCCGTGCCATCAAAAATAATGGCAAAAAATCTATACTATAATAAGAGCCCCGTCCGTCCGTTTGTCTGTCCGTGTGTCATACTCTTCAAATCGATAGCTTTAATAGCAACAAGGATAAACCTTAAGAAATACAAGAAATCATTCTATTGCATTATTTTTCTGTGGCAATTTAATTCCCTTTCACTTGCATTATGGTATCCAGAATACACAATCAGTTTATTTTTACAAATAGACATTTTTTTTGGCCTTTTTTCTGTTGAAATTCATTATGATGTTTTGATATTTTTAATTTATAATGCGAAAAGAAATGTTTTAAATTAGTTTGACCAGTAACCTGGCTACCACTTAGTATAAGGCCAACGATTTTGGAAATTGAGTTATTGTTTTCGGAATTGTGATTTTCTTGAAAAGAGTTTTAAACAGGTACTTTACTTATGGGCTATTCTGTATAATAGACGCTCTTACGGATTTAGATAAGAGGAAATTTCGTGGGGTATACATGTATTGTAAGCATTGTATTGTAGATACGAAAGGCACATCCATCAATGGGAAAACTCTTTCGCAAAGCCCGCGTCCACTGGCAAATTAAAATAAAAAATTTAGTAAAAACCGTGATTTTCACGTGTGGATCTAGTATTTATAAATCTTTCTTGAGATAATCTTTCTCTCGCTCTTCTTTTTCGCTCTCCATTCACTCTTTTTCTTCGTTCGAGTGGAGGTTCCATGCTTAAGCTTATTTCAAAGGTAACTTGTTTTTCTTGTGACAGTAATAAACACTTAAAATACAGTATTTTTGAGCCGCAATATACCGCCGAACTCTTTATCCACGATACGGACTCGAGTATATAAGGCTCTGGATCTCTCAAATTTTCTTGAAAGAGACTTATTATACTGCACTTGTTCAACGAAAATTAATGTATTAATTTACCGGTGAACTGAAACCAAGACCGCCAGTGCTAATCTATTCCTAAGAGCGAGACACGAAATCAATTTCCAAAATCTTAGGCCTTACACTAAGTGGTAGCCAGGTTACTGGTCAAACTAATTTAAAACATTTCTTTTTGCATTGTCAATTAAAAATATCAAAGAATCATGATAAATTTCAACAGAAAAAGGTCTAAAGAAAATTTCTATTTGTAAAAATAAACCGATTGTGTATTCTGGATACCATAATGCAAGTGAAAGGGAATTGATTTACTACAGAAAAATAATGCAATAGAATGATTTCTTGTATTTCTTAAGCTTTATCCTTGTTGCTATCAAAGCTATCGATTAGAAGAGTGTGACAGAGACAGACGGACGCGGTTCTTATTATAGTATACTAGATAGATTAAATTAAGGACTTTCAACGGGTACTATCTGGGCCATGTTATCGGTAGATAAGATACACAATGGAAGTTCTGTTTACATTAATGAAAAATATTCATTCGAAGCACAATAATTCGTCGCAAATTTTTAATGCATTCCTCTATATAATAATTACAAGTCGGTCAAACATAAACCGTGGAACTTCCACGAGAACTGGCTAGTTCCTAAATAATCTGCTGGATCGTTAGTAATACACAATGTGACCAACTGTTTTGCTTCGCTGAACAAATATGCGTCTTGTATTTTGAGCTTTTTTCCATTCTAACATCCAGGTTCAATGGTTTCCAAGCTTTCATGGTTTTAAGTGTGCATCGTTAGGACAAATATTCCTTAAAAAAGGCTGGGTTTTGCTGTTACCCAAGACTAGTGAGGTGGTGTGCTCTACTTTGTCAACGTGAATTTAATTGTGGCTAGAATACCTGATGTAAAGTACATACATCGGATGGGAGAGTGACTTGGTTAGCGACCATTGACATGGCGTTCAACTGTATCAGAGCTCGTGTAGTTAAGGTATTATTTTTCGTAATTAAGGTTTTTGTCTTTATATGCCAAGATGAGCACTTTCTACTACGTTTTTTGAATTGAGTATCTTTTGGAATCATAAACTGGTAGCGCTTAGCGGATCTTCGACCTGTAGTGATGGCTCAGAAACCAATGTAACAGCAAGCGAAAGTTGTTCTTTTAGTTAAATTTCTGTTTTTTCTCATATTATAGTCCAAATGATAAGTTTTTGTTAAATACTTTTTAATTCTCAGGAAACATGAAGTGTTCTTCCCTTATTCTTTTTGGAAGTGTCAGCAAGCTGTTGTTCATTATTAAGAATATACCCTCAAGTTCTGAAACACAAGTTTTCAAGCATTTACGTGTTATTCTACAGTACTATTTGACCTCTCTGTAATTTGTACAAGATTGTTGCGTCCTTGTAACTAATTTAATAAGGTAACTCGTAATTTTATGTTCGTATATCTTATTTACAGTATTTTAATTTTTCTGTCGTAGTTCTATATTTTAAATTTGGTATCTCAGGGAATTTTGTTGGTCGCAATTTATACGTGGGATGACAAGCGATCGTTTCCTAAAACAATTGCAATAGAACTAGCATAAGTTTAGTACCTCAAGAACCTAATATTCTTTGATGAGGTCTGCTTATTTACAGTTATTTCATTATCAAAACTCATTTATTAAATCCGATTGACAGAGCTTCAAAATCGGCTCGCTAGATTTAAAATCCTCTTCATACCGGTAGAGACTTTCTACTCTATTCCCCAATTTGATACGAAGAGCTTTGGTCTAAGCTGCCTGCATGCTATAATTGTCAGAAAGCAATGGTAGCAGTCAAAAGCTAAGGACCAACATCTAGCGAACGAGAAATATTTGATTTAGAGAGATCCCTGTGGAGAAAGGAACTTTTATTAAAAATTGTCGGGGCTGGCATGGTAGCATGAAGAGAACATTTAGATGTTACCGATCCGGATATTGTCGAATATTGGGACCTATGCACAAGATGTGTCTAAACTAAGCTAAAGAAATAAGTGATAAACCTTTAGCAACAACATGTAATAAGTACAAGCAATACAACAGTTATTGATATCACTAGATCACCTAGTGGTCACTACTTTACGTGCATAAGGCTACTGATCAAATGTTACGTTTCCTGCAATTGCTGAAGTTGTAATGAATTTTTTCTGTCAGTTATTAGTCCCTACGATGGTCACTGATAATAGACATTGTTGAACAATATCAATTTATAATCGATAATATCCCTGACATTTGAACAAAGTATATCATCTTCTGAACAATCTAATAAAACTCTTTTAAACGGAAGTGGAGTCATTTTGGGGAAAAATGGAATCTAGGAAGATTTGCGAATGCTGTTGGGTTTCTCTCGAGCGGCTTCACCCGGACACCGAGCTTAAGTAAAGCCCTAATATATTTGCGCTGCAGAAGCTCCAGTGGTCGCATTTGCATTTTGCATTATTTTCTTTTGTTTGCGAGAGCCTTTTAAAAAGGCTCGTCTTCTTAGTGCGTTCAGCAAAAAAAAGGTAGCTGTGAATTTTCCAGAACCACAACTCCACCAGTTTCGACCAAATAACGTACGGTCCGACGTACTTTACAAGTTTGTGTTTGTAATTAGAAATGTGCTTTAATTATTATTATAGTAAGTAATGCTGATGCCAGCACAAACGAAACTGGTGTCAACAGTCGCGCTAGTAGTTTCAACTCTCACTTTTCTGTGCAGTGTGTGTTGAAGAGAACTGCCTTTTTTCATTTTTTTGGACTTTGGGCTCATTGGGGACCTATATAATTCACTCGATCTTATGCATCATATGAGCACCTCCTTTTGCCTACATGTGAAAAATTCCTGAGCTTCTCTTGGGTTACTCGGATAATGACTGTTCTTTTTAGTATACCTTTGCAAAACTATCGCTCATCAACAGTGGCTTAAGCTACCCAACGCTGTGGAGCAACACTTGTTGCATGCGGCACAGTGGATTTTGTTTTTGTATTGGCTAAACTTAATCCTCCAGTTTTTAAGAAATTTTTCCTCTCTGGGAGGAGGCTGGCTTGTAGTGCAGCTTGCCAGCAGCTCAAATATTTTAGGTCTGTTCATTTGATTCTTCAATTTTCTGCTTCGTTCACATGCATCCTGCCTCTGTTTAAGCCCTCTTCGAACGGATGCAGTTTAAAACGTCTCTGTATAATATAAAAATTTAATAACTATAAAAAACACATTGACTAGTAAATTTGAATTTCATTTGTGATAATAAATACGAAAATAATTCTCACGCCCGATCTCATTGTGACTTTCTGATCACATAAAACATGATCTCGTTCTAAATTCTTGCCAAAAATAATACCAGAGAGCCTGGTGCAATATATATGGTTGTTCGAGGAGCCCTGCCCGCTGCAGAAACACTTATCAAATTGAATTTCATCAGGGCATTTATATTGTATTGTAGATGAATTTTAACAATTATAAAATTTTATCTAGTCTGCACGAGTTCAAGCTTGGTTGCAACGCTTCCCCAACAGCTGTCAATACCAACAGAGCATGGGATGAAGGGTTGCAAATGATCGTAAACTACGAAGTCAATTTACTTCAGAAATTCTGTAATTGTGATAAGAGCCTTAAAAATAAAGAAGGTACAGGATGGGCATGCACTCTAATCATGAAAATTTGAAGTAATTGCTGAACAAAACCAACAGCAAAGTTTCACAGAAATGTCTTGGAAACTCTGCATCAGTATTTTAATGGCGCCAGATCATCTGAAACAAATTGGTAAGGTCAAAAGACTCAAAAATGGGTCTCGCATAAACTCGATAAAAATCAAAATGATTGCTATTTTAGAGTGTGTTGTATGCTCATTTTGCAAAACACCAATGATCTATTTCTTGACTGAATAGGCACTCGTGACCAGAAGTGAATCCTTTTAATAATCGTAAATGATCAGGTCAATAGCATGATAGTGATCAGCCTCACAAATCTTTTCCAAAATCAAAGTTGTCACTAGAAAGTTTTGGTTTCGTGTTGTTCATTACAGCTCTTTGGAAGTCAATCAGAGCATCAGAACAAAGGTTTACTGCAACTAATTAGAAAAAATTTATGTTCACTTGCGGAAAATGAGAATTGCACAAAAAAATCAGCTGGGTCCAATTCTATTCTATCATAATGCGTGACCACATACATAGATGTTATCAGGATGATGCTGCTGAAACTCTCAGATTTTGCATAAGAGACATTACTACAAACTCCTTATTCTCTAGATCTTTCATCCACAGACTGCCAATTTTTCAAAGCATCGAGCGACACTTTCTCAAGTAATCAAACTTTCAGATGCACAGTAGAGGTGGAATCTGCGTTTAAGGATATCTTGGCTTTTTAAAGTGGAAGGCTTTTCATTAACGAGGCAAAAATGCTCTCATTGGCCGATTGCCAAGATGTATGCCTGTTCAAAGACATACTTTGACTAATTAAAACATACGTAGCAGTTATTATTTTAAAAGACGAGTGTATTCTAAAATGAGCTTATATTTTTCGAACAACTTAATAATTTCTTTCATCAAGAACCTGACCATTATCCGAGGGATGGATGCAATCAAATAGTATAAAGACATTATTAATAATAATGATACTTTTTGACAAAATATTGATGAAATCAGTCAATTAAAAAGTATTCTAAACAGTATTGATTACTTTTCATGTATTGATTTAAAGTTAGCTGTAGTCATCACTGGAATTGGCAGCTCTGGTAAAGCAATCAGGAAACTTCGTTTCGTTTCGAGATTGGCTTCACAATAACAATCTTGATCTCAGAATGCCAGATGCGAAGGGAAAACGTGGAAGTCTGGATTTGAAATTTTTCGTAGTGCAAGGATTTGTCAGCTTTGAATAGACTGACTTCATAGGCTAGAAATTTTGTTTTATTTAGAACCAAGAGTACTCGTTAGTGTAATGGACTGCAGTTTTCGTAAAGTATTCGAAAAAGAGTTTGTTCTTGTGTTTTTATTTCTAGTTCAGTGGTTATTAATTCTTAGCTAGTTTTTTATTTATGTTTTTATTAAAGAAAGAAGTTGGTAAAGTAATATTTATTTAGCCTCACCATTCGTTTTCCGCAATACACAGTGCAGTGGGAACTCCAAGCTCTTAGCATGATTTAATGACAAGTTCCAAATTGTATATTTTTAGGAATTACTTGTGTATATTCTTTTATTGGTTTTTATTCTTAAAATAAACGCTCTCAGTCCATTTTAAAATTGTCTAACCATAATCAGTGTGAAATCATGCCATATTTGTATATTAAAGTCTTTTTTTGCACTTCTTCTGGAAATTCAGTCCATTTTTCAAAAGTTGTATCTTCTTTATGAAATTCTAATCTCCATCTAATCTCGCTAATTTAACTAAATTCACTGTCATATGATGGGGCAAAGACATGCAAAAAGCGTCATTTTTATACTCTATTTAGCTGCTATAACTTGCACTTCTTTCGGAAATTGAGCTCCATTTTTCCGAAATTGCACTTTCCTTTTTCTGAAATTTTATTCCTCCATTCAACCATTCTCGGTTTCCTGTTGACTTTGCGTCATCCTCAGCTGCTCTTGTTTTTCCCTGCTTTTTGTGGAAAGTTCAAAGGTTCTTACCATTTTATTTCACTGCGTCAATTTGATTCGTTTTTTGACTTGCCCCTGTTTAGGCATTTTATTCTGTGAATTGTATGGCAGAGAAATCGAAGTGTTGAATTACGGACTTTTTTGTGTGCAGGGCTGAGAATAAAATCACCAAAGAAATAGCTTATATTAAAAAAATGTCCGGTTGATGTCTGTAAACGCACATGTGGATTTTACAAGAGTTTCATTGTAATATCCAGAATGCCCTTCATTTCTTTTGGTTTTATACTGTCGCATTACGTTGATTTATGCTGTGTAGTTGTTTGTATCAAGCTCCACTGAATGTACTGTTTAGATTATTCACGTTGTTTCTAAAAACTATACTGGAATATGATTCTCGGTCACGGCGTACGGTAGCAGAAGGTGGTCATGTTTCCTTGTTAGCCTGCAGCTCTAAAATTAGGCACAATCAATTATTTCTTCGTATTTTAGGCATGCTAGAAAACTATTAAAAAGAGTTGTGGCTTAGAAACGTATTGTACAAAGGGATTTCTTATGGCTTTGAGGTTAACATTCATGTCAAATTTGGAGGAAGAAATAACCGACCTTCCTTGCTCGGTGCATGCAGACCTGCTCATGAATAAGTCAGCGCGCCTGCTGCGTAGGAGTAATTTTTCACCGATGTTTATGCGAGACAGGGAGCAATGGAGCAGTCTTAGGCCTGCACTATATTGTTTTGCTACCACGGTATGCGGGCTGTAGTGCCCCTGATTGGTATTTCAATGCTTTTTATGTGTGACAGCTCTTCATAATCGAAGTTGTATTGCTTCTCTACTAGCACCTAAGAACTTGTTATTGATTTGCTTCAATTTAATTTTCATCAAAACAAAATGCATTGCCTCTCGGTGTAAATCATTTTATCTTGATGGAAATGCCGTACTTTCGTGAACATTTTAAGAGCATCTCCACCAAACTCTCGATTTTTCAAGGAGGTCAACGTGTGCTTCAGAGATCGAACGGGACAGCGAGAGGTGAGATGTCAGTACCTTTATAAGCCGTCATCAAGCTTACACTCTAATTGGTTTAAATCGATTTCATTCTTTGAATTTCAATCGCTACTGTATACAGGAAAAGCTGCAACGTGAACCAACTCCAGCGAAGTGAGAAGCCTTATGCCTGATGCACAAAGTGGTCTTTTCGTATTTTAACGATCAACTAAATCGTCAGAGATTCTATATTATCCGTTGCTGGTGATTGTAACTATTTATTTCGCTAAAGATGGTCTGGAGAAAACAAAACCAGATCAGATTGAAGGCGTCAGAGAAGAGGAGAGGAGTTTTTCAGTCACCTCGGAAAAGGGATCGAAGCCGTTAGAAGCGATGTCTGCCTGGCAGAGATTTGAATATTGAAATAGCGCTGTGCTAAGTTTGCATTCTCCTAAAACTTCACTGCACTGAATGTGCACTGCAATGAGGGTGCACTGCATTATGATTGCACTGCACTATGACTGCACTGCACTATGGCTGCACTGCACTATGACTGCACTGCACTATGGCTGCACTGCACTATGGCTGCACTGCACTATGGCTGCACTGCACTATGGCTGCACTGCACTTTGATTGCACTTCTCTAAGCCTAAGCTTTCATCCATAATCCTGCTCTGCACGGAGACCTCGAGCCTTAACACAGCAATGCATAACTTAGTTTAGTTCCTAAAGCCAGGCGTAATCTTGGATGTAGATGCCTAGAGTCTCTTGTTCAGGAGTGCATGTGGCCTGCGTGATTTTTAGTCACGAAAATCCGTCTTTCCTCTGTAATCTGTATCCGTTATTAACTGCGACGATCTGCCCTTAAGTGCTTGATGTTACTTTCTCTCACCAAAGTTCTACGCCAATTTTTGTTGTTTTATAGATATAATTGGGAATGTAGAATGTCACATTGGTACACTACATAAATCTGAGATACAGCGTCAAAAAGACATTTTGAATCATTGAAATAAATCAACTGGGCTTGTTGGATTTTTTCACGTGATCATTTCTGCTACGCGCCCTACTGTTGCTTTTCATATTGCAATGTCCAGCAAAGATCTGTTGCCATCTCAAAATCTTTCCCCATGGAAGAGGCTTTGGTTTGAACTCTAGGATTTAAAGTTAAATTGAGTCATAAATTTGTCCAGATTTACCAAGGGATTAAATTTGAAGTTCCATATAAAGCGCTGACATTTCAGATGAAGTAATGAGTAAATTTTTTGTTTATTATTTTGTTAATATATGTAAGGAAACTGTGTTTAATTTTGCGATAAATGATCCTCAGTCGAGTACAATGCGACTCTTATTTTCGTGTTTTTATTCCGTCTTGGTCATACACTGTAAGAAATAAATGTAACACTGTAACAGGGAGGCTCAATACAAGAGTGAATATTTCGAATATTAGCTAGATTTTGTGTGGAGATACACGAATATAATTAACCACCTATTTTTTATCATAGATAACAGACCTAATGCTTGCGAAATACATGTTGTACCATCAATTAGTGTTTTTAAAACACTAGTGTTGATATTTAATACATGCAGCATCACTTTTTTGCTTTTATGCATTATACATTGCAAGTATTGTATGCTAGAAAATCACAAACCTAAATGAAAGGCATAACCCAAAAGCTTCACAAAAAATTTCTGCACCTAAAAATCTGAAGCAAAAAATTACAGAAGCTCGAAAAAGTATTTCGAAGTTAGACGTTCAGAGCATGCACTTCTCAATGGATCGTAGGTAAACATCAACGATATTCGTTCTTAAACGTGGTATTGGGAAAACGATGTAAATTTCAATATATCAGTGGAAACTCGTTTGTAAGCCTCGTAGGGCTTCAGTTGAAACGCGTTAATAGTCATCAACTATTAGATAGAAAAATTTTGTTCAAAAATCTGTGAACCGTGAGCCCCACATTAAATACATTATAAAGCGTAAAGGGAGCATGACGACTATTCGTGCTACTAAATGTTTGTAACAGAAGGTCGTATTTGTTGTTTATAAAATTTCGCTTCACGACTTTCGTGGCAGTTTCCATTGCTCACACTCATCATATCATAACTTGCTAATGATAAATGGATGCCCATATTTAGTAAGACTACGTTTACATATCGAATGAGCATGTGTGCAATTTTTTCGTACTCTGCTCTTTAAGAGACTAATGTCACAGTTTTAATTAGTCTTATCTCAAAGTGAAAATTAGAAAACTTGTAAACATGTTTAGAATCGTGCTCATGGGATAAAGACCAGAGATTGCATTGACAGTGGAAGGGCTCTCTGAGTGGAAATTTTCAACACCAAAGAAGTTAAGCTTTCATGATACCAACTGTTCAACGACCTTGTGGTATTTCAGTGTAACGACAACAGCTAAGAACGTCATTGTTCTTATTCTGTAGATGCTCAAGAGAGGAAAAGGACGATGCCCATAGAGGACTTAAATTTTTAGTGTCAGCTCTTTTGGATTACACCCTTAAGGTCAACACACCCAATAATTCTGAGATGTTCTGTGTGACCAGAGTCGTTCTTCGAATAAAGAACAATGCCATAGCTTGTTTCTGTTTGTTGTGTGGATTATCATTGTTGTTTTTGCTCGAGCCTCTTTCATTTTGACACAAGTTTTCTGCCAGTCTTTCAAGCAGAACGCGTCTCTCAGAGCAGGTAACTGACGCGCAAAAGCACTTCTTCGGCCTTTGTTGACTCTCTAGTACTGAAATGAAGCAATTTAAGCTCAAGCAGTGCTGGAAATTTCGCCAGATGTTCTGAATATTTTGTTAGAAACAATATTATTGCGGGGCGACCTCTGTAAAGAAGCATGATTTTTCAAGGCTGGCTTCGATATTTGGCTGCATTGTGTCTCACTGTCATGCATCGGATTACTGAAGTTTGTAAGAGTATCATCCTCCTAGTTAAGTATCAGCGTAGTTGAGTACCGTGAGTCATGTAACAATCGTCGTTTACGTGTCGTATAAATTACTGCGTACAACGAGTCATATTTATATGCACCATCAGTCATACAACTAATGTGTATCGAGAGTCAAATAACTATGGGACTTGTGTAGCACTCCAAGAATGGACCAACGGTAGATTGATGTCTACTTTTGACGGAGTGGGACTCATGTTGCAGTCTAAGAACGGACGAAACTGCTTGTTCCCGTCCTGTTGTCATACTCTATTGTATGTTCTATATTCTATTCTCTTCTTCCTCGTCAAATGGAAAAATGTGAACAATTTCATTCTTTGAATTTCAATCGCTACTGTATACAGGAAAAGCTGCAACGTGAACCAACTCCAGCGAAGTGAGAAGCCTTATGCCTCGTGCACAAAGTGGTCTTTTCGTAAAAGAAGAATAAATAGACAAGTTTCATCACGAAATTATTATTATCAAATATGCCCGAATTTTTATTGACTGCTGTAACTTTAAAAAATTATTGTCCTAAAAACAACACGAGGGTCAAATTACGTTTGTCAAAATACTTCTTTCAGTACGGAATCTGATTGGAACATCGACCAGTGACGAATGCCTTTTTATGAGTAAAATAATGTTACTTTAATGGTTTAAAGTTGATGATAGGCTGAACAATAGTAGTTTCTTGTCTATTTATCAGTAAAAAGTGTTCATTAACTTCAACAAAATTTTCGAGGACCTATAAACTATTTTTCCGTGTAGACTGTATGTCTGCGCCGGGTGCAAAAATTTTGTAGCTTGAACACTAAGTTAGGTTGACGTCTCACTGCATTAAAATTCACCACCTCTGATTGCAAATACTGGTGCAAATTTCATAGCATTTGAAAAGCATGGTCTGTTCAGACTTCAAATACTAAAATATTTTGAGCTTGTTTAGATAGAAACAGCTCTAAGCAACATAATTCTCAGCATCCATCCGAAGATTTTACCCCGCTTAGTATAAGGCTAAATAAGCTGACGTCAGCACAGTTGTTGTTCGTAGGTCTCTCCTCTGAATGAACTTTTTAAGAATTGGCTACCCTCGACATCTATTGTGCAAAGCAGAAAATGAAATATTTTAAGTTTTGTGTGATCGATGCTTTGTTGCAAAATTTGTCGCTACAGTTGATAATGAGTTGTTGCAGCATCGAATCGGACAGTTACCTAGATTTGTTCAAGTAGTGAACACAGAGGCATTTTTACCCTTACGCTACAGCAACATCATAATCCAGCTGTATTCGTCTGTCTGTAGTTCTTCTACGGGTTTGAAGAGAACTTTTCTTGACAAACGGCAATTAATTGCTTCCTTCAGGGAATTTAGAATCCTTAAATTTAAAAAACTGTAGCTCTGGAAGCCCAGCCCTTCTCTCTCGTATTCAGTCTTGGGAAAGAGAATTCGTGCTTCTCATGCATTTTCTGTCTCTCTGTCGTAATGAGGACGCCTAGCTACTGTTTGCTGAAGTAGGCCAAAGAAATGTTCATCTGAGCCTTTAAAATTCATAGTTTGAGCGCGTGCAAGCGGCAACTCATTTCCCCTTCTGGATAAAAATTGCAAATTACATTTTGTCTACGAGTTCTTGGTCGCGCCTAGCTCTGAGTCGACACTTAGGTGATGTTACTGTAATGTTTCTGCGCATATTTGGTGTTCGTCCGCCTCGCAACTTTAAAGGTTAACTGTTGATATTTTGGTCATCGGATGAGTTGTGTATTTCTAGCTCGTGTACTGGAAGGCTAAGCCTATTTTATATTTTAATTTAGTTCATAGATTTGACATGTTACGTAACCGTCCGTGTTCAAAAAATTACATGCATATAACACCTATCTTCTGTAATGTTATTTAGCAATCGACGTAGCAGTAAGCTGTAGCAGAGGCTCATTAGAGTTATGCTGTTCAGGAATATGATAACACAACCGATGTATTGATCCTATATAGTTAGGGCTCTAAAATCTATTCAAGTACATGAAGGAGAACCTACATTGGTATCAAATATTTGCCATTTTGTGTTATGTAGCTGCAATTTAGTTCTTATTTCAAGACATTTTGTGGTTATTCATGTGTGATATTTTTGAGATTGTATGAAACGGATTTCATTATTATTCCAATAGATTATTTCAGCATCAAATGGGTCGTGACACACACCAACATTAGTTTGAAATTCATAATTTTAAATAACTCAGCTATTTTTCACTACGCTGGTTCTGCGCTGAATTACCGGAACATCCAAATGATCCAAGAAAATTATTTTGAAGTAGAAGGTGAATTTATTTAGAACTGCTTCCGCCATAAATTTACGCTCCCAGTTGAACAAAGCTTTTGCCTGTACTGTTTACTAACGACTGTTGCTCTCCTCATCTGGTCGCTAAACTTCCTGCTAGAACTCTGAGTGGCTTCTATGTGATATTATAGTTTCCGTGGAAATTTGGGTGGTGTGCAAAATCACCCTTTATTAGGCAGAAATTTTTCTTCTACTTTTTAGCATTCTTGCAATCGAATTGTAAATTACAATAGTAAAGATTTGTGAGTGCAATTTGTTTCCACGTAAAGCAGAGTTTTTCTAAAGCTTGCCCCAGAGTGCACCGTTACAGTACAAACAGAGTAGCTCTCTTTTGCCGGCCTGTAAGTCTTATCCGTAATAAAAGTCTTTTCCTGGATGAATGATCTCATCTACAGGAGTGACTGATAAAATGGTGATATTGAAGCTTAATCTTCCTACGAATTCATCTAGACTTACTTGTCGAAGGGTCATTTGTGTACATTTTAACTAGAAATTTTGTGTCGTTTCATGGGTAGATTCTGATGACATCTGAGAAAATGTATTAAGGATGTGTTGTGTTCAAATGAAAAGTTAATATTTATATTATTTCTGTATTTATTTGCATTTTATTTGTAGTTTTGTGCTGTTTCTCGCACACGTCAGTGAGTAATCTTTCTTAATTATAATACTCTCTTGTGTGGGTGAACATAAGACGACAAATAAGTATATGATCAGCAATAGTCCATATAAATGAACTTTTTCATACTAAAATCTTAAGAAAATTGGGCAATGCATCTACAGCCTACGAGAAATTTAATAAAGAATCACTAGGGAAGGACTGATTTAATCTTACGCAGATATTTATTCATTTCTTTAAAATACCTGAAAAATAAATAGGACAGTGTGGTGTGTCGGGAAAAGCTGGAGAATACAGGTTATGTATGAAAAATATATATAAAAAAATATTTTAGGGACATCATGTAACAAATCAATCAATATTCTGCACTCACGAATTTTACTTCTTTTTGTAAGATTTATATATGAATCTACAACGAACTGATTTCATGAAAAACTACTTTTTTAATATTGCTGAAAAAGTAACATCTCAATTTATTTTCAAAAGTAGTTTGGCTTATATTAATTCGTCACTTCTCAGTATGAGAATTAACGCATAGGTTATAGATGGAACTATGTACCTTCACCACTGTAGTAGTAATGTTATTAACACATCGAAACGTATGAACGAAACTGAGTGCTATCCATTAAAATAAACGTGTAGCATTTAAAATCTCCGTGGACGTTGATTCAGTTCCATGACAATGAACAGTGAATTTAGTAAGTTTTACCAATAAATTACTTTACGATAGTTCCAGAAAGTCAACGAGTGAAACTATTTCCCGCCTCTACACAAAATGTCATACATTTTTATTACAACAAATTTCGAAAAAAAGGAAAGTTCAAATAATTTGAGATTTTTTGTTATCATTGTCTTCTTCCTTATTTCGGATATAATGAAGAGTTTTTTTAACATATACAAAAATTACTATCAGCATGCAAGTTCTTGCTCAGTTTTATATTTACACTGAAACACAAGCATAACACTTACCGAATTGGCTTTCTTTGACAACTTTCCTGCCGTTCAATCATCCTTGAGTACAAGTTGTCCAAACATGAAATTTTATTCATATTATGCATTACAACGGTGATCGCTTCTCTACAAAGATGTTTGCTTACATTTTATTACAATCAAAGTGTTTTAAGTGGAATACAAGTGGAGCATTTATGAATGTTGTCGTAGGAACGACGCAATTAAAGTGGTGGTGGGAGCATGCGTTCACTAGAGCATGGGTCTGCACTTGCCCAAGGCTCTGTCACCGTGACTGGGAAGCAGTTATTTTAATGAAAGTTCGAGTGCAACTCACATGTTACGAAATATCCTGGAATTGTACCATTTATGCATTAAAATGAGTTCTTTAGCAGTCGGTATAGAATAGAAAATACAGTTGTAACCGCTTTATTCGAGCTCATAAAGCTGAGTGATGTTTGCGCTTAGTGTGCTATTGCTTGAAATTTTGCAGGCTCTCATGTCGTTAACTTGCTCTGATATAAATGACATGAATTGGTAATGAGTTGCAGCAAACTTTTCCAGTGCTTTTATAGAAAGGATTTTGAAAAGACCCGTGTAATGGAAAAATTTAACTACGTTAGACGGAAAAAATTTAAATGTCTCCCAGCAAAATAAAATGATGAAGCCGGAGGTTCTCTTCTGCAAAGAATTGGTTCAATTATAGGCTGGGTTCAACTTTTTAAGTGTAACGGTTGTAAAAAACTAACACTCATGGAGATTCATTACTTCTTAAGGTTGCTGCTTGATATAAATTGGGCAAACATCATTTCGTAGCTTCATATGAGTACTAGTATTTGGGTTTAACCGGTTGAGATAACCGGTTACCAGGACCGCTTAATCGGTCATTAACCGAATAACCCAAAATTTTCTGTATTGAAAGAAAACAACATACGACAGGTTAAAGAAAGAACCATGTTGCTATTTCATTTATTCAATAAAGTATATTGACATTAAATTTAAAACTGATAACAGAACTGCCTAGATTTTAGATTAAAAAAAATGACAGTGCGAAATTAATTATTGCATCAGAATGCAAAATAATTTTCGAATCTCTGGAAGTATTTATTGATCATTTTTCTTTAAACAATCTTTCAGAATGCACAATGGGTTCAACTTTTCAGACCAATGTCTTTTCAGACAAGGTTGACCTAACTTTTGTTACAAATTGATTTGCAATAGAGAATGCTCTTTCGGCTTCTACAGTAGTTTCTTACACTGACATCAAAGAAGTATGCAGTTTTTCAATGTTGTCTAATTTAGTTGCCGTAGCTTCAAAAGTTTTCAGTCCACTAGCTGTACTAGAAGTACTAAGCTTACTTTCTTAAGAAAGAATTGCTAGAGCACTGTTGTATTCACTAAGAAAATCATGTTTATCTACGCTAGCGGTACTACATTGACTTCTCTGCGGCTCGATCGAAAATTGCTCACATTCATGAGGTTTGCCTTGTATTCTCTAGCAAGTCTTTTTACGCATTTTTCTGATGTTTACTTTTGAAATTGACTTGACATAAGTAGTTTCACGCAACAGTTGTGGAACATGAAGATAGAGTGCAAGTACAACAGCTTCGCTATGGCGTCTATGAGCGATTCTCTGAGAAAGTCGCTGATGTAGTGTGATAGCAACTATATTTTTCATGCCCTCTAACTTTGACAATAAAAACTGAATCAAAATTGCAGCTCTGAGCAAACTTGTTCCTTCAGAACATAGATCTTTTAAACTATTTGTTCAAGGTTCAGTGCGTCATAATGTATTCAAGAGTATGCCAGTCAGTATCTATAAGCATTTCCGTAGAACCACCTGTTCTTAGGGCCTTGGGAATGGAATTTTTTAGTTTTAGAAATCTTTCCAGCATAGTAAGAAGACTCCTCCATCGAGTTTTACAATCTAGTAAAACCTTCATTTCAATTCCATGTTTGCCTTATACAAAGTCTTGGTGCTTTTTATTTTTTAAGTGTGACTCAAAAAAAGGTTGCATATGTTCCTCACCTTATCAATAGTATCTATAATTTTCTTTAATTTCGATGAATTTCGAATCTGCATTTGTATCACTGAGAAACAAATTTTGTACATATATTCTCAGATAAATCATGCTTTCCATCACTGTCATTCTCAACATCAATGTGTGAATTTTCAATCAAAACTTCAGTCTTCAGTTTCCTTAGAATGCATCAGGTCACTAAAAGCTTAGTGAATTGTGTGAACAATGCACTGCTGGTGCAAGGGTTGAATTTCTGTTCCAAATTTCATCATCACAGAAGCACCATCTGTTCTACACCCTACAATGTGTGTGTTCAAATCCAATTCATATTCTTCTAATTTATTAGAAACTATATAAGTTTTGAACTGTTTACCGTTTCATTTAATTTAACAATTCCTAGTGACCAATGCCTTTTACATATAGTCGTGAATATAAATGCTGAGATACCGTTTGTTTTGAATCGATGTATATTTATCTAAAGTCACAGAGTATCGCATTCCTGATTTGATTTGATTGGTGAAATGCGACTGCAAATCTTGCCTTTTTTCAGCAGCGTAATTTCAAACCAAATTTCCGACGCAAGAAACATCAGAAGGAGATTTTGTTTGACTAAATTTTTGGAGACTCCCGTGGATGAACGAACTTTTTGCAATTGCGTTAAAACTAAAGTCATCTTGACTGGATAGCTTTGCAACATCTTCTGTTCTTCATTCTTCATATTTCATGTTCTTTTCAATAATTTCTCCGTCTAGTTCAGTGTGAACAACGTCCAAATGATACGTGAGGGAGGAGGTGGATCCACTGGCACATTTCATGACTTTGTCGCATATTTTAGATTTTGCTTCGTCTTTATTCAGCTTACAAAGATCATCTAAGAACATCTGACCATTTTCTCTTCGTCATTATATGGGATTGATATAACTGGAAAATATATATTCCATGCTGGTGATGATACTTTTCACTGAAGTATACTCTTACGATCTAATTGAAGTAGACGACCACAACTGAGGTATTTTGTGTAGTGTTGCCACTTCTACAATTTATGATACATGAACGCCAGTATCAATAATTATTCTTTTTTCGTTAAGTTTTCTGCAAAATTAAAAATTTTTGCAGAAGTCTATTAAAAGTGAAAAGTTAACTGAAAGTATTATGACCATTCACAAATACAATAAAAATGAACCAAAAAATAAATATACTGTAAATTTTTCATAGGAAAACGCGAATTTATATTATTCCCATTTGATCCTATTATCTATAAATGCTTTCCTCTCCTTGAATATTTTAATTATTTAATATTAGGAATTTGATAAATCGACGATTAACCAGTAATTAACCGAATAAAATTTAACCGGTTTCACCGATTACACAGGGTAACAACCAAAAAATCCTCAGGGGTTTCTCAGCTGATTTATACTAATTTTGGTGTTCTGAGTCCGAATATCACACTGATTTTGCTCTATCAGGTCAACTTTT
>VCRD01000083.1:464990-491994 GCA_006783055.1 Trinorchestia longiramus
TTTCTCAGCTGATGATCCGCAGAAATTTGTTTTTTTTACGAAAAATCGATTTTTAAAAAAATCTGTAGCAAAAAATCTTGACCTGGTTGAGCAAACCCAAGGTCATTTTCATACTCAGAGCATCAAAATTAGTCTAATTCAACTGGAAAACCCTGGACGATTTTCAAAAAATATTTTTTTGTTACCCAGTGTTATTAACCGATTAATATTAGCCAGTTAAAAGACCTAACGAGTACCTATGCCAATGTTTATAGCTTAGCAATGCCAGTAAAAACGTGAACGGTTTCCTGATGAAACTTGTTTCTTCAAACTTAATGAAGTGGAGATATGAAAATTTCTACGACAATGATATATTGAATTAATATTGAGTTACATATCTTACATTTTCTGTATAGAATAACATTTGGTAACTAATAAATTCCAATTGAGCATAATCGGTTCGAAAGCAGCGCTAAGACTAATGGAGATCACCTTTCATGGAAAAATTTAGAATAGCGCAGAAGTTTAGAAGCAAAGAAAAAATGCTCGAATAAGTTTATGATATAATAGTAAGGATTCATGCTCGAATGCAAGTGTCCCGTCACCAACTTTTCCGAAAATCAGGGAAAAGGGAAACTGATACGGCATCATTTAATTAAAGAACCTTCTACAAAGAGGGCAGCTAAATCTGTCATAAATACATGGTGGTCTCTTTGATGAAAGCTTCGTTTTCTCAGGATCAAATTTGAACCTATTATACGAGTAAATTATTAGCACTACTACCTTAAAAAAGTTCGAGAATCTTTTCTAGACCTTACGGATCGCTTCATAACTCAATTACTGAGATTAACTCTCAATAATAATGAGGTAACAATCATTGTCAGCGCTTTCCGAATGTATGAAAAGCTAATTTAATAATCTTGAGAGTAATTTTATTAAAATATAATGAACGGATTCCATACGTTCTGCAGTCAAAGTCCTGGCAGTAGAGAGTTATTGCTCTGCTTAGCGAGTGCTCTTTAATGTTAGTGCAGTTTGGTTGTTCGATGATTGATCGATAAGAAATGCCGCTCGTTGATGTACAAAACATGTTACAATAGTCGATGAGTGTACATTTGTGCGAGTGCTTCATGCTGCAAATTGACACTCAGGTAAAATATTGACTCTCGCTACGAGTGAGATTCATTGATACGCAGCCTAGCTGTTCTAACTGACGCACGTTCAGTTCACGTGCTCATCTCGTATACAGAAGCAAATCATCTCAAGTCTGAGGTAAATAACTTATTAAAATTTTTTCACTTCTTTGCTTCATGTTGTATAACTTTTTAATCATGCTCCTTTTCAGTGCATATTTTGTTATTTAAGAATAATTTTAAGAATTAGGGTGGGATTTCAGGCGGAAGACATTCATTAGAATAAAATAGAATACAGAATAGAATAAGGTAATAGGACCGAGCCGTTTGGCCCATTCTTTGGTCGATACCCAAGCCCCATACCATCTAAAGTAAATCCATCAATCATGCGTGTACAGCTAAACCACGTAAGTTAATTTAGTCACGTACATGCATTTCACTCGCGCACAAGCATTTCAGTCACGCACATTCATCTCAATCATACACTGGGCCTATGAGTCAGGGACATAGAGTTAGTACGTTATAATATGGGGATTTGTAATCCAATATTTGTCGAGGCAATTTTTGAATGTGTTCACAGTGCCAGCAGAAACTATTTTTTCGGGCAGCTGGTTCCAAGTTGCGTCAATTTTAACAGGAAGGAAGTTAATAGCTTGGGATGTCTTGAAGATTCTCAGTAATAGTTTTTTGCCGTTATTTCTGGTTCGTACGTTACCGTTTCTTTCGAAAAGCCCTTCCAGGGTAACATTGTTAAGGCTGTTGAAATACTTAAAGGTCTCAATAAGTTGTCCTCGCAGTCATCTTTGTTCTAGGGGGATAAGTTTAAAGTGTTAAAGACGTCTTTCATAACTGAGATTATGGAGTTCTGGAATCATCTTCGTTGCTTTACGCTGAATTTTTTCCATTTTATTAATATCTCTTCGTAGGGTAGGAGACCAGAGTTGCACTGCATATTCTAGATGTGGCCGGACTAGAGCTTTATATTATGTTCTTTGACTTGTATTCAAAGTTTCGTGCAATGAAACCAAGAATTCCACTTTTTTCCCCTTGTTTGTCATGTTTGAGATTTTCAGTGACAATGACACCTAGATCTCTTTGTTGCTGGACTGTTTCAAAAGGTATGTCATTCAACGTGTATTGGAAATTCCAGTTATTTGCACCAACGTGCATTACTGAACATTTATCAATGTTGAAGCTTATTTACCTGGTTTCGGTATATTGTTGAAGATGGTTGAGGTCGGATTGGATAGTAACTCTGTCCCTTTCGGTGAATGCTTTGTGACAGAGTTTCGTGTCATCGGCGAACTAGTTGATTTTACTGATGATTCTGATATCAAGATCTTTGATGTAGATGATGAAGAGGAGCGGGCCTAAAACGCTCCCTTGAGGGACCCCTGAGGGGTTACAAGCGTTGAATCACTTGCTTGATGGTGGATCACCACACGTTGAGCGCAACCAGTGAGTCAGTTTTATATCCATCGGGAGTAGTTGCCTCGTATTCCATGCACTTCCACTTTGGCCATGAGTCTTTCGTGGGGGACTTTGTCGAAGGCTTTTTGAAAGTCGAGGTATACAAGGTCTACGGCTTTTGTGCAGTCGTATATGCGATTAAATTCTCCAAAGAAGTCAAGGAGGTTTGTGAGGCAGCTACTTTTTTCCCTGAATCCATGCTGGGTGTCAGTAATAAGATTTTGGTCATTAAGGTGCTTTGTTATACGGACTTTAAGTTGTCTTTCTATTGTTTTGCTGATGACAGACGTTAGACTGATTGAACGATAGTTATTAGGTGTTTGTTCTCCTTTTTGAAAATAGGAGTGACATTTGCCCGCTTCCAATTTTCTGGAACTATTCTAGTTTCAAGGGATCGATTGAAGCTGTTTGTTAAGGGTTCGCTTATTACTTCGGCTGTTTTTTAGAGTATCCGGGGAGCATGGCCGTCGGGTCCAGTTGACTTATATGGGTTTAAAACGCTGAGCTATTTCTTTATCTTTTCTACTGTAAATACGCCATCTGTCAGGATTTCCTGATGATTTAAAGCACGAGGTTACGGGATTTCAGTTAAGTCTTCGTGAGTGAACACAGAAATATAGTATGTATTCAGATTTCTGTCTCTGCTTTTATTGTTCGTTTGGGTTAACCCTCAGAATCGATCAGTGGTCCAATAGTATCTTTTGAGTCGTCTGTCGTTTGCATATTTGTAGAAGCTTCTCGGGTTAGTTTTAGCTTGTGCTGTAACCGTAATTTCTTTATTTCGTTTTGTAGATTTAATCGTTCGCTTAACAGCCCTGAAGGCGTGGATATGTTTTTGACGATACGGTTCTGTTTGGTACCGTTTAAGTCTTCTGTGTGACTGTTGTCTTGCATTGATGAGGAGTTTAATTTCTTGTGAAAACCAAGGAGGGTTATTGGTTGGCCTCATTCGCTTTGTTGAGATATGGTGTTCTGTAGCAATTGCAATCTTTTCTCCGAGTATCATTTAGCATTCCTCTGCGTTTTTGTTGCTCATGAGAACTTCGTAGTTATTGCTGTCAAGCTCTTCTTTCATTAGTTCAAAATTTGCCCGTTTGTAGCCGAGGATTTTTTTTTGTGTAGTCCTTGTGTTAGGGTCGTATACTTTGAGCATGAAGTCTATCATTTAGTGGTCACCGATCGTGTCCGTAAATTCTAATGCATTTATGCTGAGGTCAGGGGTCGTCATGACGAGATCAAGAATATTGCTTCGTCTAGTTGGTTCGTTGACAGGCTGCTGCAGGGAATTTGTATTCATAAGATCAATAAGTTCAGAACCTGGTGCTTGACTTTGACAAGTAGTCCAGTTTATGCAGAACAAATTGAAGTCTCCCCTGATTAGTGCTTCGTGAGAACTAAGGATATTATTAAGGTAATCTTAGAATTCGTCATATTCAATTGCTGTACAGGTTGGGTTCCTAAACACGAGTACAATTTTGATAGTTCGTCCTAAATGCGGTTGGATGATTTATCCTGGATGAGGTTGAATGGTGTGTACTGGATGCAGTGTGATGCATTACATAACGGTTTACTCATATTCATAAAATTTTTGCTGAATACGAGCACGAGCTCAGAACCAATTATATTTGTATTACGACAAACTACTGTATTTTGTTAGCCCTTCACAAATATCCAATGGAATACTATGCTAACTGCACTTTTAACATCTCTATGGCACATCGCTGACCAATGATAGTAATGACAGTATCACAGTCTGTGTAGAGATGCAGATCTTATGCATGAAAATTGCTGGAGTTTCTACTACGACTGTGTTGTATCCTGCTAATGGAATTTAGTTTTTTCGTGATTGACAACACGATTTTTGCTCATAATAACACGCAAGGAGCAAAGATTTGATCTTCACAAGAATGTGTAGCCTACGCATTAATATTTGCATTCATGTTAATCCGTGTCATAAAGTATGACAAAATGATTACCACTGTTGACTATACCTTTCTGTACACAATAGTGAGCAACGTTCTCTGATCACGTTCTATTTCAGTACTGATCAGTTCAGCTTTCTACTGAACAAATATAGGTACAAGTTGTTTTTTGTACCATCCAGTTCAGCTTGCATGGGCATACGAAGAAAAATATAATTATTGAATGGTCTTAAGAGACCTTACGCATCTGTACATTTTTGTTAAATGTAGATTTTGAAATGAATATTTTTACTTCTGTTTTGTTTCGTTACATGCTTCAGCAGAGAGAGACTCTTATTTGGTTGATAGAAATTTAGAGCATTATTTATTGGTTTCTGAACCAACACAAGACTTTTTTAGAACTTTTCGTTACCTTTGAACGATGAACGAATTAATTTTTAAGCAAACATTGAAGAACTGCTTTAAAGTGTTCATAAGTATTAAACACTGTAATACGTGCATACATTTAGAAGTGTTATTCATATTGAGCATCACATCAATTTATGCTTTACGTTTCTTATCATTGTGAAATATAAAATTCTCATTTTATAACACAAGTCATAAACTTGACTTTTCGAGGTATTTACTGAAACTCAGAATATTTTACGAGAATTCTCTTATTTTTTGTTTTTATAACTATTAACACGTACGCAAGTGATTTTCCGTTAATTACTTTCTTTCATTGGCATGTTGGTGCTGCCTTTCCAAAGCAGTTTCCATATTGAAGGGGAGAAGGCTAATAACGAAAAAAAAGTATTTTATAATAATCTTTGCTGTTTTGAGATCCATGATACAATGCTTGGGATACATAGACTAAAAATTGTAAGAATATTTACTTATCAAAAAGTTGTATCAATTTATAAGCAAATATCCGAAAGATATTTGAGATTTTAGAATTTCAAATTTAAAAAAATATGAATTTCCTCCTATCTTTTCCATTGTGCGTCTTACCCAACCCATATCTCATGATATAATAAAAGCTGTAGTGTATTTATTTACATATACAGGATAAATTATTTGCTTTTTAACATAGTAATATGACAGCAATTCAGCTATAAAAGGGACAGAAAACATTTCCATGAATATATAAATACATGGTTTTGATAGCATAGTATAGATGAAAAATATTAACTTTTTACAATTTTTGGTCTGTCAACACATTTCAAAATTTTCACTGTATCTTTACTATATCAGTATTTGAATTTCTCCAGAAAAAATACAAATGAATTATTATGCATGGAATTCGTAAATGAAGGCATTAGTTGGAATTAGTTCACTTACAAATTTAGATCTGATTGCTCACTTTGCAGACCCAGAAGGTAATACCGTAAATATTCGAGCCAATAATGATGACAAGGCTAATCTTTTTCACATTAGTTCTGTGCCTTGCCCACACGACCCCTAAGGTCGCATTTGGGGTCTGTGGAGACCTTCTTAACTCGATTGGTAACATATATATCCTCATTTTTCAGCTCCAACTGTACAAATTCATGCCAAGTTAGATGTTCGGCTCTTTTGCGTGCGCTCAGTTTTAATCGATAAATTTTAATTTGCACGATGAATGTACTAGGTATCATTTAATATGTAACAAATTGACGGCCTAGCATGAGTCCACGCTTAATGGATGTTGAATAAATTCATGTAACGACAACGAAATTTGCTTTCAGAGCTGCATTACGAATACGTGCTTGTCAGTAGCAATTGACTGTCTAATTCTATCGACCAATGTTTGAATCGCATTTTGGAAAGGACTAGCAGCATTTACTGAGTATCCTGCGAGGGATATCGTGCAAAAGATTGTCCTTCAGTGCAGTTTGAGAACCTAACAGTCTTCAGAGAAAGAGAGGATTTTACACTTGTTGTCTGGGCAGAGGGAGAGAACAGTTATGTACTTTTTTATGAGCTTCTATTACAGCGATGCGTTGTTTGTATTTCAGCAATGTATTACAGCGATGTGCTGTTTTAACACAAAATTACAAGTCAGTGATGATTATCAAAAAAGTTTGATGTGAATTTGATTTTATTGTGTTACTTCCCTTTCAGTTGGAAATGCACCAGATCTGTACAGTATACTATCCAGGAACAGTGATGCGAAAACAGGTGAATGGGATAAGTTTGGCAGCACAATGGATAAGATTTATTGATTGGAATCTACGTGTAAATCTATCATACCTGAGTGCTAAATTGAGTACATTATTACCAGATTTTATTTCAATGACTTTTAGGAATCCAACTGAAAAGATGCGTTCAAATTAACGCATCTTCTTAGCATTGATAGTTGCTTACGGATTATGAACATTTCTCTTTCATCAGATTGGCTCTGAACGATTTTTACAAAGCGTAAAATTAAATGATTGAACTTTTTCAAACACTGTCAAGGTATTTATATAATAACCGTTTGAATTTACTTAAATTTGGTACAGGGTGAGAAAAATAGGGAACCTTGTTTTACGGTTCACCTGTTCCTGTCATTACACACTTCATATTATGGAAGAAAAGCTCCAAGGTCTCGGCCCCTTCGCTTAATAACCTTTTATGCAAACTACAGGATCTTCTGAACAATAACCATGCCAACTACTGCTGTGTCTCCTTTCTAATGATCGAACTCGTTATTTAGAATGTCTGGTTTCAGAACTTTCCAAATCCATACATGTTCATTCCGTTTATAAATTACCTAGTGCATGAGCCTTCGCATTTTCGTATGCACTCATCGAAGCTCAGTTTCCTAGTTTTGTTGGCTGGGAGAAGCACAGTTTGGCATCAAAATACTTCGATTTGGTGAGACGGAGAGAACAAACGACTTTAAATTTCGTGTAAATCTGCCCTCTGTGCATCTCATTTGCCACAGCATGGCTCGGAAAACACGCTATCGCTCTCAGTGCCCTCACCTTGAAATACTTCCCAACTCACCAAGCAATTTTCTTTCGATCCTTGCTTCAAGCATAAATTGCAGGGTGAGAAATGCACCAGATCAGAATTATGTGAAACTCTATTTTTTGATCCTCACTCCCATAGTTGTCAATGAAAATTAGCGACACTTGGTACATTATATGGCTATAACACATGCTCAGATCTAAAATTGTAAGATGATCTGTGCAATAGTAAACAAGCGGCAGCCATTGACTTGAATTCTTGTAAGTTTCAGTGTGGCAACTTTGTATGTAAAATGGGATGTGAAGGTGCTTTGAGTCATGGTGAGAAGTCTAAGATTGTTCAAAAGCTGAGTAATAACATTTCTACATTAGAAATAGCAAAAGAATTGGGCCGTGACCATCGTACCATTAAAAAAATTGTGACCAACTCTGATCGTTGCAACGGTCTTTCTGACAAAGGGAAACGTCGTAAGAAAGAACCTGTGTCGCATTGAGCCATCAGTAAGATCACGAGAGAATGCCGCCGTAACCCACTTAAAACTAGCAAAGAAGTGTTTGAAAACGCTGGCGTTCCTAATGTGCCGAAATCCACTGGATGCCGTATTCTGAGGGAGGTTGGAAAATGTGGAAAGCCAGAGGTTCGCCCTCCATTAAAGGATATTCACAAGAAAAAAAGGATGAATTGGGTGAAAAATCACACGAAAGTAAATTTTCAAACTGTTCTGTTCACCGATGAGTGTCGAGCGACTCTTGATGGACCCGATGGGTGGAGGAGAGGATGGTACTGCAAGGAAGGTCCACGTCCCTACCGGATCAGGCGTCAGCAAGGAGGTGGGGGTGTCATGTTTTGGGCTGCAATCATTGGTAATGAACTGGTAGGACCATTCAAAGTCGCAGATGGAGTGAAAATGACTGCCAAACTCTACATTGACTTCATTAAGGAACACCTTTTACCCTGGTACAAGATGAAGAATTTGGCATTCCGATATGACATGACATTTATGCATGATAATGCCCGTCTCATGTTGCAAGAATAACCACGGAATATTTGGAGAGTGTTTTTACCAGGCACGAGAAAATCATGCAATGGCCAGCTGTTTCTCCGGATATAAACCCCATCGAGAATCTGTGGAACATCCTGAAAAGGAAGATTTACTCCGGTGGAAGGCAGTACGCCTCCAAGAATGACCTCTGGAATGCCGTTTTAAGTGCTGCCAAGAAACTTCATCAGATGAAATAATAAATTTGACATCTTCAATGGATGAAAGGTTTTTTCTGATGTTAAAGAACATGAAAATTATATACGATATTAATTGCAATATTCAACCACATTGAAGCTTTTTGTTTTGGAATGTCGTTTCCACATTAAATATTCCTAAAATAACCTATTTTATCAATTTCCGTCACCAGTTGGCCATATTTTACACTGTATAGATGATTTGCTTATAAAGTTGGCACGCTGAAACTTTCAAGAATTCAAGTCAATAGCTGCCGTTTGTTTAGTATTGCGCAGATCATCTTACAATTTTAGATCTGAGCATGTGTTAGTATTGCAATATAATGTACCAAGAGTTGCCAATTTTTATTAACAACTATGGGAGTGAGAATCAAAAAATAGAGTTGCGTATAATTCTGGCAAGCACTGTAGAAACTTTTATTTCCGGAACCTGTTTGATCCACTCGCACAGCTGTTCAGCAGATATTTTATTTGTCAAGCGATATCCTGGATTGGAGTACTCGCCTATTTAATGAATCTCGTATTTGTGGATGTGAAGTTTGATATCGCTCTAATTGTGGCGGCAAACCAGGAATAAAACAACGATATTACCGCACGAAATGAGCGAGTCCACATGTACGTTTTTTACTAGGCATTCATGTTGGAGAAAATTTTTCTTACTAGAATGAGTTGGATTCATTTTTTATTCAAAAATTTTTTTTTTTAGAAGTCTAGTGCTCATACACCAAACGTGCATTAGAATAAATGACTGTGGCACAGAACAAATTTAAATGACTGTGACACTAAAATTTTCGGCATCTTAATTTTTAGTCTTGCATTTGGAAATTCAGGGTAACAAGTCCTAAAATTCTTAGTAATTTCTCTCAAGATTCATTCCGAAATGCACTAATGCTTCAATGATTTATTTATGACCAACGTTGAAGCTCATCCTTCAATGCATTCTCACCTCACCAAACTGCTCAGAACTTACGCCGCTTAGCACTTCTTTTTAGCCTCTCTGACAGCACAACGTTTGGCGCTCGTGTACCATCAGTTTTGATACATTAATTGCAGCCCTCACTTATTTATATTAATAAGTCGCTTATTTTTAAATCAATTTTAGCCCCCTGAGCCTCGTTGAATGATTAAGTTGTTCTTCATCTGCATGGAAGGCATTTTAAAAACCTTCAATGGCATTGTGTGCTGTTCAGAGTTTGCGTTCTGCTCCAAACAAGAATTGTCATTCAAACGTTACATCTTACCTTATCTAGTGTGCGTAGCAGCATTATTTTTTCCGCATATTTTAACAACTACGTTGAACATTTGCTTAATCGTTAATGAAATTTTATTTTGAAGTGTCGCATGTCGCAGTTTGGCCAGCGCATCGCTGTCGCATGATGCTACACGGTGTGTAACTTCTCCGCTACGCATTGGCCGCAGACTTTCATTTCCCTAAAGAGCAAAATTTGTAGTCGAATTTCGATCGCTTTTTGAAGGTCGTATTTTCATTGTGATCGCTTTTACGCTGCAATGCAATCTCCGCTTACAATATTCACGACTCCTTCGAGTCAATATATCTTGTTTATGCTGTGAAGGTCAGTTATTGAACACGAGCAGCCAAGAAACTCATAGAAAGAGATATAAATTATTTATATAACTTCAACATCCTAGTTTGCTCATCATCAATTGGTAGCTCATCAGTTCTAATGATGTTCTTCAGACGCATTAAAATCCTAGGAAACGTTTTTAGCAGTTTTAATAGCTGCCATTTCTTTCGTTCAGTCAATCATGATAGAGTATGTTTTGAAGCACCTCCATTTGGACTGTTCTCACGTGAGATCCCTCCTACTCTACCCGATCTGTTTGTGTTAAAAAAAATTTATAACACCTTTCCTGGCTTTCGTGGTGCGTCTGTAGCCTTGCGTATATTACTTCAATGATAGTAAGAAACATCAAATATCTATGCTTGAAAGGCTGTTAACATTTAATAATATTCACCACAATATCGTTTCTCGAGCTTGCTTTATACCAGGTGTTTTGAAAATGTATATTTATCCCAAAATATGAATATTATTTGGAAGCGCACTAATACTTGATGATTAGTAGTTCACAGTCAATGGTGATGCGTATTCTTCAACGCCTCCTCTTCTCTTCAAATAACCTAGGACTTAGAATATACTGTGCAGCATTCATTTTGAACCTCTCCGATAGTCGGAATGTTTCGCGCTTGTTCACTATCTTTTTTGGTACATCAATTACAGCTTGTAATAACTAACTCTATATTAATTGAGTGTAGCTTACTTCTAGCGTTAAATACCAACACTGATTTTCATCTACATAGAAAGCCTTCGAAAAAACCTTTTGTCTCATTGTGTGATGTTGTTCAGAGTACATGCTGGACTGGAAACGATTGCCATTCAAGCCAATATAAAGATTCAGTACAGGCGCATCGTTCATATTAAACATGTGCCTGCTGGAGTGTTGACTTTACATCATTGTATGAGATTGACAATTTGGACTGAAACATTTTTCTGGGTTGGATTACTTTATCTGAAATGATTTGCGTAATTTTGATGGTTCGGGTGAAGTATATCGTATTCCACTGAATAAATCTTTTATATTTCGATTGACGTACTCCTGACTCAATACCTTGAAATTTTTACACGAGTTTAATTTGATGAAAAATTCTTCGTGCCTAATTGAAGTTCTTCAATTTTTATCCTGGCAATCAATGGAATTTTTTTTAAACTCTAGAAAAGTCGCCGCCATGTAGTCCCGCTGTGTGGTACTAGGATTAGTCGAAATGCTGGCAAGGGATCTTGATTTTTTCCATCATTAAATTCTTTTCACCTTTTATAGAAAACATTTTTCCTATGTGTATTGTGCAAAAATAAAAATATGACGAAGTTTTGTTGATAGCCCAGATGCTTCGATTAGGTAAAGCTTTTCCGGCACGAAAAATATGCAGGGAGATGTCCTCTGTAAAAGTCATTAGAACAAGAGTTATCATCAAAGTTTAGAGCAAGGATTTCCATTGTCTAAAATTCAAATTCACGGGGAAGTCGTTGTTTGCAGGTCAGACCATAGGTTGTATGGCTGATTTGTTTTATTTTTTCGTTCTGGTGCTGTGATGTTTAATGTTATCCAAAATCACAAATGACCGTAACACTCCATATCACACTGTCTCTCTTTAGTGCCTGCAATTCGTTACATATCTTTGAGTTATATCGAAATTTCTATTGTAAATAGTTAGTCCGGAACGTGAGGTTAAGCCTTGGAATTACTTACTACGAAGAAAAAATTCTGTTGTAATAACTTGAGCTCTAATTGCATATATCATTTACAGCTGAAATATGTTTGAGCTCCTGCCGAAAAAGCGATACAGAACGGTTTCTAAACTTTGACCTTTTCTCCTGGCAACTAAAATGGTCAAACCCACAATTACCTGCTCATGTTTTTTTGGCCTTCTTGTATCATTCTAAATATGAAAAATTTCCCTTCGATGTAAATAATTTTGTGCAAAAGAGGGTACGTCATTGTCGTGTTTTTGAATTCAGAAATTTTCTAAATATTTTTTACCATCTTTGTTTCAAAACTGATGCTTCAAAATACTTTGCTTTACTGCATACACAAACTCTTCAAATTTAGGGCCATAACTAAAGTTACGAAAACGACAAGGTACTTTTTTTCAATGTTACGAGCATTATCCTCAGGCTGAAAAATGTGCTGTAGAAATTACAGTCACACACACGTGAATGTAAAAATAATACTCAGGCTACATGATGCACCGTACAATAAATTATTCATGTACCCACAATGACCTGGGGGTTAAAATTGCACTACATAAATGCATGTTCATGATACCAAACACAGAGACAAAATGCACTACGCAAACACATGTTATTGGTGCCGGACACATAGACAAAATGTCACTATACAAACGCATTTTTTTGCTATCGGATATATAGAAGAAATTGCTCGAAAAATAGTTCGTGTTAACATGCTCGTTCTAATCTAAGAGAACAGATACTTCATAACCGTGGGACAGAATAATTTTTACCACATCATTAATACCGGGCGGGCCAAAAAACTGAACACACCTTTAATTAAAAATCTTGATTGTTTGGCAACTCTTATCCTGCCTTGACACAGATCATCCGAAATCCTGTTAAATTGGCCTTGAAGATAAAGATTTTTTTTGTTGTGTACTGTTAAATAGCTTCCTAACGAGATAAACGAGTAGAGGTGCCTGCCCTTCTTCGCGCGGGAATCAAAGTAAGTGAGGTCACAAACCTGATTTTCTTGATCGCTACGCGATCAGACTTGCTGGTAGTGGTGGAAAGAGTGTTGTGGATCGAGACAGTTTACAAGATACTATTCAAAGCAGTCCCTTGACGTCCATCCGCCAACACGCTAAGAGGCTCGGGGTTAGAGCAGTCACAGTTGGACAAGCGGTTGCAAAGCTGGGAGGTAAGTCTCTTGTCATTGTTGAGGGGCCGCTGCTCACGCCAGCCATCCGTACCAAGCGTTTTGAACGTTGCCAGAGGCTCATGAATGATCTCAAGTCTGCTCCACCTGGTCGGGTGATCATCTTCTCAGATGAGAAGACTTGGACAGTCGACCCGCTGAGAAAGATTCAGGCCCGCACATTGAAGCCAAGGCCTGCAGCGATCGTCACCTAAAATCATCGCCCTTAAAGCATTCATTCACTGAGAGGGAATGACCATAAACCAAGAGTAATCAAGATCCGAAAAACTTTCAGGAGCTGTCTTGAGACCATCATCCCTGCGGATGGCAGTTATATTGAATAAAATTAAAGATTAGACTGGTATTTTTATTGCCTGAAAAATTTGCTCACATTGGTCAAGGAGTTTATGAGGTAACTAGGGCAGAATTTAGATTTAGGGTTTTAGTTTTTTTCGGCCCACTCGGTATAATAATGTTTTCTTCATTTGTTCACATGATGTTGCATTTAGATGCGGTGTCACTAGGAGCATAGTTAGTAAGAGACAAAGAAATATTTTGATTGAGCAATCTTTTTATTTTCCACGCTTTCTATAATTCTGAGCACAACTTGAATCTGTTGTTTAAATTACTGTTCTTTTATCCAGTATTAGTCGACACTACATTTGATGGTTCTCGGTGCCGGCAGGAACGATATTTTGAGCAGCTGGTTACAGATTCAAGCAATTTTACCTGGAAAGAAAGTTAAGGCATGTGATGGCCTGGAATTTTTTATTATTCGTTCATGGCTATCATTTCTGACATGAAAGTGATTGTCTATCGAAAAACTCTTCAGGGCTATATCGTTGAAACCATCTAGATATTTTTAGATCTCGATTAGATTCACCGTCTCTTAAGAAGCACCTCTAGAAAATTTTAGTCGTTTATGCATGAAATTTGAACGTAACTGATCTTTGTCTTAAGGATTTTTTTCGATCTTTCATAGAAGAAAATTCGCACGTCAAACTCGAGACTTTGAGCTGCGCTGGTATCAAGGAGTGCAGCACGATGTTCAAGCCAGCGAAATATGCATGTGTGAGTTACCAGTAGGTGATGTGCGGTTCTGAATTGGCCTTAATACTCACTTTGTAGTTCGACTGAGCTCACGAGCATTTTATAGCGATTCAAGAACTCAAGTGTGAGATCTTTGGAATGAAGCAAATGGGCCAACAGAATTTTTGCCAACGTAGAACACTAGCTGCAGCACAAGTGAATCTATCAGTGTTCGCCACATGGGACTCGTAATCAACTGTAATAACTCAGGTGAGACGAGTGTGGGTGTGAAAGGGCTTAAGATATGTGAGGTTCACAAGCTGCAGTAAATGAATCTGTGGCAGGGCACAAGGACGAGACTAAACTAAGCTAAACTAAAAGTTAGCGGAGTGCAGTTTGTATCATGCCATGCCAGTTTATATTTGACGGAACTAAAGTAATTTTATTCTAGCCATGGACTCCATTTCCTGTGTTAATGCTGAGCATTTATTCTTTATCATTTATCATTAGAAATAGAAATGTGCACTTTACAACGAACTATGCTGGAATTCTCGCAATTCAGATTTTTATCCCAACGATGGAAACATTTTAACCGGAAGAACAGAGGAAATGTACGGCCTAGTAGATGCAGCGTTCTATGCCAGAATACGAGTTGCAGTGCTTCAAACTGTTGTTGTAAATCACAAATTATCTTCTTACTCAAATGAATGCAAGATACTTATTGAGTTGTGGTATATGTGAAATTTCTTGGATACATTTCTGAATTATCCGTAAAAGTATTTTGGTGTTCGTTAGTAATTCAGTTTGTACATATTTTAATATTTTCCTGTATTTAGTACTGGAATTATAGAAGTAATTTGGTTTCCTTTTTACTTTCCCTGTTTGTTTGTGTGGCTGAAACCACTCATACCTAAACTTTGTTATTTAATGGCTTCATGTAGATTGTGAGAGCGACCTCATTCTTAACTAATTGGAAAAGTTTTCAGGAAATCTTCGAGTCTCACAAGACTTAGTTACGAAGTCATTGGCGACTCTATTGTGAAAACGATAAACAATATCACCGAGTGCTTTTATGTTTGTCATGACAAGTTCTTCACTGAATTACAAAAGTTTCAAGTTTTCTTTCCTGTTGTTTTGGCGAGAGCCTCTCTCAAGTTTTATCAGAGACAAACCATAGACTCTGGGCTGCCGACATACTCAAGCGGTGGGGCGCAGCACGATGTTGAAATTGAATGGGATTCTATTGAATGGAACACTCGTGCATGCGATACCTAGCGCGACGAAACGTCCTTGCTGATGAATGCCAGAAAATAAGAATGAGTTTTCTTATAGAAAGCATTGATGAGATAGGAAAATACGAGCATACCTACAGTTCTTCAAGTTTCAGTTTAAAAATGAAGGAAATAAAATAACTTTAATGTGGGAAGTTCCATATTCCTTGGTTATTTTTCTAGATGGTTGGACTTGAAGTAGTAACTTGGTGGCAAAGGACTTCCAGGAGTGGACGTGTAAAACCGTCCAACTGTTAGACAAACTTGAGATGTACTGAAACGTGCCACATTGTTATCAAATCACCAGGTGTTCATTTCAAGAACATTTAAATTATTGAGCTTAAATGACTTGATTAGTCTAATCATTGATTTAGAGCGTGCGCACCGTAGTGTGTCAGTCAGAATCAGAGTTGAGGAAAGACTGTAAATCTGTCATCTAATTAATGGATTCCACGGCGATTCTATGAATACGGATGTTTTGAATAAGATAACTGTGTTCATTTTATAAGAATCAGTTGATTCAAGGCGAATCAATTTGTATTCTAAAGATTTTTAACGAATGACATAGATATGAGTGTTCTATGTTAACCCAAAAATCAGTGCACATGACCGTGCGAGATGTCAGAAACAATGAAATTCTTCAACACCTAGTTGTGGCAAGTCAAATGTAATTGTGGTGATCGAACAAACTTCTGCCGGCCATTTTTGCGTTAAAAACTAAGAGAAAGAAGAATCCTGAGGAAGGGATATTAGCGAAGCAAAAAGGTTATGAACAGTATTACAACTGCCGAAAAAGCCGCTCTACGTTCGTACAGCGTTATGAAGAGGATAGATATGAAGTTATTTTGCCTGAGCGAGCGTGCGCCTCGCTCAGACATCAATCGCAGGAGCTTATATTAGCGGCCGCCATATTGGTTTTGCTGGCTTGGTATGAAGAGATTGTCGTCGTGAGACTTGATTGGTATTTGATGGATTGAGCTGTGGCGTGAAACAGCAATTTGGCTGGGAAGCTGCAAACGAGATTGCTGCAATTTAGGATTGAAATCAGATCGTCGAGCAACGAGGTTTCTTTTTCGAATTTGTTCATTTCACGAAATTTACATCTCGGTTAGAGCATCGTGTATGATTTCCATTATTGTGACAGAAATAGCGATGAAGCAAATATTTATGAATACTGATTTAATAATTTAGCGTTGAATTTTACAAGTTTGATTCCTTCCATCAATAATTTTATTTGTTGATCGATTATTGATCACGATTACTATGTGGTATTAGTTATATTCTTAGGATAGTTGCTACTTCGTGCGTTTCCTTATCTTTTTCTCCTGTGAGAAGGAACGGCAGATAGCACTGCCGAGAGTCCAGTTCTTAATGACTTCATTCTTTAACTTCTGGTGTTCTTGTCATATCCATCATTGCTATAAGGCTTGTGTGTCATATAAACAACAACTGTAAGTTTTTACAAACCAATACAAATTAGTTTTAGCACACGTAACTGGTAGTCTTGGATAGTTTTGCATCCTAAAAAAGAGCTTCGTTGGGAGGAGTTCTATTATGAAGTGTACCTACACAACTCGTAAACACCTAGAAAAAGCAGTCAATTTTCAGCGAACTGGTCTATTAGATGCTTACATGCTGCGACGAATTTGTTCTTGTTAAGACTTTCACTCATAAAATCATTTGCAGTGTGTGTCTATCGTGACGGATTAAAGAAGCGGGGCTTTTATTTAGTGACATTTGTGTTCCGCTCTATGTTCAGTCACGATGTTGGCTTATAACGTCTGTTGTTGATGTAGAGCCCGGCAATTGATGTTAGGGAGACGATGCGGCTGTTCTCAAGTTGAATTACATTTTCTTAACAGCCACTGGGCTTAGAAATATGGAATTAATTACACACGTACTCATGGATATGTAGCAAATTAACTGCTTTATTCGACGTTTTTTGAGTTTCACTCCTTTAAATCATACTGAGAAATTGAAAAATTAGTTAGCCGCCATCTGGAGCGAAAAAACTGCAACAATACCCGCTTATACCGATGTTTACTCATAAGATTTAAAATCGAGAACGATAATAAATGATTTTTGTACGAAGAATCGGCTCCAATTATCTACAGTGTGCACAGAGTAATATTAAGTAGTTATACTTTTCACGAAGGAATAAAGTCCCTATACTGATTGCTGCTAAAATGACGGTAAAGTAAAATAGTAAACCTCATTCATATATTTCTTGAACTTTATACTGTGCTCGCTGTACCATATGAGTCAGTTAGGAACCGTAGAGATTAATCGAAAAGCAGCAACTAATGTTTAACTAGGACGATGTTGGCAACCATGTTGCACAATAACTGTATTTAGGTCAGACTGCGACTTCTTTTGTCCTGTTTGCTCATTGGTCAATAAAGCTAGCCTCGTCGTAGTACGCGTTTGTAGTGGAGCCATGCGATTCACGACAGATGCCTCTTCTCTGTTATTTGAAAGAAAAGGGCGTAAAAATTCACCTTCTTGGGTGTGATGATAGCCAGATCATACGTGGTATTTTGGGTTCCTTCGTTAGGTAAACGTTGTCTTGACTGCATGACGACGACTAGGTGCTTCTATTACCGCGTGTTCGATGATGTTAGTTAGTTGTTTGCTTTCTTAGTTAGAAAGCTGCTTCCTTAGTTAGGAAATCATAGTAAACGCAACCGTGTATCTTGCGTGGGAGACGGCATAGTGCGTTGAAAGAGCAGTAGCAGCTCTATGTAAACATCGCGTACGGTACGTGTTAAGGAGCGCGATGTCAGATCTTTAACGCTGACATTTGAGCAACAGCTGAATATACGTAAGTTTCCACACACGAACAGGCGATGATGTGGAGGAACGAATTAGGACTGAGATGAACACGACGAAAAGTTAATGTTGCTGGTGTTAATGAAGTGAAGCAGATTTAAAACCTCTGTATGCCGAGAAGTACAAACGCTTGGCATGATGACTTGTGCTGCCTGTCTCATCACTGTCATGCCATTGCTCTTTTCTCCATTGAGTCACTCTGGGAGTCACCAATTATAGTGATCTCTCTGTTCATCATTCTTCAGTCCCAACCCTGAGACATCTCTCATCTCCAAGCACACATTGAATATCTTGATCTTACTCAGAGTGAGCGCCTGAGGAAATAAGGGACTGTCGATGAACGCTAGTGAAGAAAAGGCAATTAAAGGCAGAATGAGTTTAATATTTTGTATTTAAACATTTTAATATGATATTAATTCTTGGTTCTTCGTTCTTTGCTGCGTACGTCTTGATGTCGAGTACTGTCGTACTGAAATCTTGTAGGCAGAGTGCTGGGACGTATTATATAGAGTGGGAGTACGTGGCGAATTGGAGCACGTGCACTTCTTGTTAGTACGTGGGTTGTTTGAGCCCCTTCCTGTCCGCAGACAAGATGGCTGGTTTCTGCTTCCTCTACCTGCTGTTGGCTGTGAATTGAGTTGTTCAGGTGATAAGAGTTCTTTGTGGACATGCTAACTTTGGAAGTACTTGGTAGAGAGTCCGTGACGCAGAGCGTTGTAGCCTCGTTATATAAGGCGGTTGACTGGGCTCTGCTGCCTGAGCGTGACCGCTCATTGGTTAATGTCGTGCTTCCGGTCGTAACGGGGCCTAGCCTTGTCACTGGATTCACTTCTTCTGTCCTGTTTGCTCATTGGTCGATGAAAGCTAGCCTCGTCGCGGTACGCGTTTGTAGTGGAGCCATGCGATTCACTACACTATATTTCAATCTTTTTAGAGGAAGAGGATTGAGAAGACAAAGCAGATGATCCTACCCATCTGAGTACCGTAAATTTAAATTTCTGAACTCCAGCCATTGCACTCGTAAACTTGATGCAGTACAAACCTTGCCTATAGGCAAATTTTTTCTTTGGAGATGGTACCCTTGATATGAATTAATTAGAATCTATCTAGTTGTGAACTCCATTTACCTTCGAACTCGAGTTGTGATTTCATTTTTGACCAAGGAATTTTCATCCCCAGATTCCACCACTACCATGAGACTGCTGGTGGCTTAGAAGGGAACATTAAATGTTTACGACTATTGTATACATCTTATGTACCGTTTCCACAGAGACCTATAAGGGATCAGCACCAGCTGTGAGAAGCTCGATACTATTTCCTTTCAGTTTCATTTCATTTCTCACAATGGATGCATGCACGATCCGCCCTCCAGGAGATAAGAATGGAGATTTAAGTGCGCGAGACTTCCACTGAATAATACAATGGGCAGCGATTTAATACAAGGATATGAATAAATACAACAGATGAGAATGAATATGGACTCAAGTGGCATTCAATTTTGATATTTAATTGCAATTTTATTAGTTCATAGTCATCTTCTTAGAGTGTTTCACTGTAAAATCAGTTAACTCACTCTATAATGCATTACTTTCCATGCTTAAGGCTAAATTAATTCATGAAACTTTTGGGTAAGTTAGTTGTAAAAGTGATTAGACTATGCTGTAGGAAAAAAAAGCATTTACAATATCCTTGAAATACACATTTGACTGAATTAAAGGGCCAATTTCATATTCTACATCCATAGTTGCAAATGCACGGTTGTCTTTTTCAAGAATTGTAAATCGAATCCAGGAAGATCTCTGAAGTGGCCATTACCATTACGCTACGGGAATTATAAAGGACTTCTGGTAAATTACATTCTTTAGAAACATATTTCAAAAGTACAGTATGTGTACTACTCCAGTAACTACGTGTTCATTTCAGAGAGCGTGTTTCAAAATGGACTGACACACTTAGTTTTCAGAAAAGTTAAAATTTCTTATTTGAACATTACTGGCAATGTACTTACCATAACGGTTTCATTGATTTTACATTTTCAAGCCTACGCATTTTAGGCATGAGCGCTTTAATGCTACAAAAGTGCTCTCAAACAAGCCATGAATTGTCGACTTACAAGTTCTCACGATAGTGACACCTGATGTCCAATCAAAAACATTTACTGGAAATTCTATCGTCTATTTTTGTGTCGTGGCAATTATGTTGCAAAACTCCATGGAGCAAAGTTCATCTTCGTGATTGGAAAGCTGACGAAGTTAAAAGTGAATAGAGATTAACACGTTGCCTCCGATTGCCTAATTGGTGTAGAACTTCACTTTGTACGCATAGTCACTAGAAGGATCTGAAAAAATTACAGAACCTAACCTAAGTGGTACATATCCGTACCACTTCGGAGTCAACGTGTTAAGGTGAATCACCATTCCGTTTTTGAATTACCCTCCTACACTTCTGCTGAAATTTAGTCACGAATTATTTCTGAGGAATTATAACATGCTTTCTTACTACACATCTTGTAAAACATTATTCAGATCATATGAGTAAAAATATTCAATCCATTGTTTATAATTCCCTGAGGCCCTAAGTCTTGTTGGTAGTTGTAGTACCATACCCGTTTTACTGCTACTTCCTTCCTGTCACCAGAATCCGTTTTTTCATGCTTTTTATAAATCTGTCGACACTTTACGATGAAAACTTGTGACTTCTAGTTGTAAATTTTATTCATGCGTTCAGATTCAGAATGAAGAAAAAGCATCAGGCGAGATGCTTGCTGATTTCCTGGCTCATGAACATGTCAGGCGCCAGTGGGACCTCAGTGACCATTTTCCAGTGAATTTTTGAGTGACGATATCGCCGTGCATCGCCAGTGCACATGAAGGGTCAGAGATTGAGTGCTAGCTGGAATATTCTTTATAGTTTTAGGAGGTAAGTTCCTGCTGACTGGTTCAATTTTTTCCTCACGTTAGCTATGAAGTACGATCTCACTTCATGATATGTTCCACACATGAATATCAATTTCGAATTCGTTTCCAATTAATGTTAGTGCCCTGACCTTATATGTATGCTACAGCAATAATCTTATTACATATGTAACATTTGTCTTACATTTATCTCAGTACGATTGAACCGTACGATATACATATATATATATATATATATATATATATATATATATATATATATATATATATATATATATGACGCATACATTTGGTACTTGGTGTACATTTTAATCAGGTCAGTTTGACGTTAATAAACATGCATTATTGTTTGCTTTTTTGGGCACATAGCAATATTCATCGCACGCCTCTTGGTTAATTGGACTATGAGTTACCAGAAAAGCATCTACATGAGCTAACTTCTGCGCTCTGCATAATTTGCCACGCAAAGAAGCTGCTTAGAAAAGCTCTCAAAAAGTTTCCTAGAGACAGGAAGCTGTGGATTCGTAAGTAGGTCAGTGAGTTCTGGAAACATGCCATTGGAAACATAAGTCATTTTTAGTCTTCACTTGAACTTGTTTGATGTGCATCTAACTTTTCGTTTGTTTTCGTGGCTGTTTTCTAGAGTCGTGGAGACTTGGTTGAAGTAAAAAACCGAGAATATGAAGAGCTCGGAGGAGCTTATGCCCAAATGTTAGATTTTCCCATCCTATTTCGTAAATAATGTTAATTAAAAGAACTCTAAGTTCAATTACATATTTCATGTATTGGAAATAATATAACACTGCTCTGAGCTGATATATACTTCCTTTTCATTGGGTAGAACATAATAGTTTATTCAGAAATATGAGACTTTCATGGGCAGTCAGGGAACTGATCAATTAAACGCCAGTGTTCTCAGAGTGTTATTTATTTAACACGTTAACCGCCACGCCTGATATCAGAGATTTGTCACTACCGCCACGACTTTACCATTTTACGACTTTATCATTTAACCTTCCGTAAATATTTTAGATTAATTTTTGAAAATAATTATTAAAAATTTGGAAATGTACCACCGGTGGTACATGCGGCGGTAAGTGAAACCCTCAAATGTACCACCGGTGGTACATGTGGCGGTTAACGTGTTAAGATAATTTATCTTATTTACAACACTTTGAATCAAGTTTTCAAACACAAAACTTCTATGTGTTTCACAATTTCCACTATAAAAAGAAAATATCTAACATACGCTGAAATTCGTATTCTGTCTTCAGTAGATGATATCCAATTCGACAGCCAAAAATCAATTATAGATAAATGCAGGTGAGGATGACGGAAAATTATATTAGGAGGGTTGCCTGTAGCATAATGATAAGGCCTCAATACAGGATGAGCCACAGCAACATAATAAGAATGCGTAATTGCTGTATAAACGCTGGTTACATAGTTGCCATTCCAGAACGGACGCTAGTGACGTATGATAAAGCATCACGCGATCGGCTTCGGTGACTGGTGGATCATCAAGTCATCCCCTCTTTAATGCCATAATCAATTTTACTGCTCTCTAATACCGTGGCTGATGTCACGCCTCTTTAGTTCTAGGACCGATGTCTCTCCTGTTTAGTACCAGAACTGATGTTACCCCTCTTTAATACCATTGCTGATATCTTGCCTCCTTAGTACCAGAACTGATGTCACTCCTCTTTAATACCAGGACTGAAATCACACCTCTTTAGTACCAGAACCAATGTCATTTCTTTTTTACATCACGATCGATGGAACAGATATGGCGCAGGCACAAGACGCTGATAAACCAACCCTCAGGGGGCCCCAGAGGCCTGGAGACGCTGGCACTTGTCAAGCACTTGCGGGTTGAGATGAATAATTGCGGCGGCATCGTGGGGCCATGCATCACGTGTGACTGTGTCGGTGACACCCTTGCTCGTACTCGCGTGATAGAAAGCGCTCTTTAATTTATCCTGTCGTTTTGAATTAGTCCCAATGTATTTTGCATCTCCAAATGATCTTTTTTGTTTTACTTCAAGATTTTGGAGATCTGACAGAGAAAGAGATGTATGTAAAATTACGGATTTATCTTACATTTCGGTGTTTCGTCACTGAGGCTCTACTTTTGCGCCCTAAGAAAATCTTGTGCAGAAGCTTGGATGAAGTTAACTTCGCAGGTATTGGAAAAAACAATAAATGAAAAATATAAATATTATTGATGAATAACGAAGCACGCAACTTGTCTAATTCACCTGTAAACTTTGACTCCACTAACTTACCAGTCTTATCCCTTACCTCAGCTGCTAGTGCCTCTTGGATATCGGATTGTTGGCCCATACATTGTTAGCAATACGCACACGTCTTCCATGTAAAAGCTAGACGAATTGAGCTCAAAAATGTAAATACAATGGTACCTCGACATACGAATGTCCTAACTTACGAATTATTTAACACATGAATGGGCATTTGGTTACGATTTCTGCCCAACATACGAAAGTTTTTGGTTCAAATTTCCATGGGTGGAAATCTGAACCAAATGACCATTCGTATGTTAAATAATTCATAATTTAGCACATTCGTATGTCGAAGTACCACTGTAATGTTGTTTGGGTATTGACAATTTTGCTGACTAGAAACGAGCTTGATCCACTTCAGCTCATCACACAACAGAATGTTGAATGCATGAAGTCTGAACTAGTTGCTTTCGGGCTTCTTTCTGCACCAGCAAGTTTCTCCAAGCGACACAAGGGCTCATTAAAGTTGAGTATTATGAATGGCCACTTGTAATCCTTTTCTTTTGAGTTTTCGAGCAAGCAGCTAAAAATATTCGTATTTGTAGACCGCATGTTCACAAAGCAGCAAAAAAATAGTCATCGTGAGCAATGGAGACAACTTAATGGCGACTGAACACAGCTATTGAGTGTATACTATTTGTTTTGCTCAACGCTCGTGTAGAGCATAGAGTTACTGAATTTTTTTTATACTTTAATTCTCATTTACTTCACTCCTTCATCCTGAAGATTACCTGTGTGAGAGAACTCAACCGTGGAGTTCCGAGCTCCAGATGAAAAATAAGCTTAGGTATGAGTCAGGTTTCAATCTAAGGCACCACACTAATCTAGTAACCTTCCGAGACTTCGTATTATACGAGTATGCTTTTTTCAAGCGTATAAAAGCTAGTTTCATTCCCAGCTCTTGTGAACTTTTTTCCTGCTTATTCTCATCAAACTTAGTGGTCTTTAGCCTTCGTGAATTGTATTATTGTTCTATATTCCATGGATTATAAATGCATTTGTGAATTATATATGGCTATTTTTTATACTGCGTTCAAATTGATTTTAATCTGAAAACGTTCAATTTTTAATAAAGTATTGCTTAGTTTCAATCTTTGCATACTCATGGCGTTGGCTGCTAAATGTTATAGCGGACAGATTTGTTCTTGTCCCTTCTTCTTCGGACACAAAAAGAAATTCGTCAAAATCTTTTCAGATCTGGATCAGTGCTGTGGTGTCAACGCTATATCGCAGCTTGAACTAATTTGTAAACAATAAGTTATCGGGAATTGCCAAATTTAACGGTACAATTCCATTAGAAATTTATATTTTACGAACACCAAAATGTCACACACTGGGCCCGACAGTTGTCAGTTTAAAACTTAGCATGTTGAAAACTAAAGAGGTATGAAATATTTGATGCTAGATAAAACTAAGTTATTTTGCGTGACTCTGCCTACTGTCAATGTACGCCTCTTTTGTTTTTAGCACCCTGTTAAAAAAATTATTCTTAAAGAGGGCGAATCATCAATAATAAATACTTGTGTTTCTAAATATCGGGTAATGGCCTCCATTCTGATTTTGAAAATTCATAACAACTTCGCTGTAATCTTCTTACGGATTAGGCTTTACGTTGAAGAGAGTCCATGAAATTTGCCGACCTTTGTATGGCTTATATTTTTGTTTCATTCTTTCATTTCCGAGTGTGTGGGAGAGTAATCCGATCTTTTCTACGTATGTAATCATTCAGACAAACACTTGTTCTCTCTCTAAACATTCTCGTTTTGTTCCCTGATGTCTATAAAACGTTTGAATGAAATGATCATCGTTCTTAATACATGCAGATAAATATATTATGCACAACTAAAATTATTTGCACGAACATGTGGCAAGCTTTGGGCTTCGAATTTTAAAGGTCTTTACATTCCAAAGTTCAAATTTTCTATAATGAAATGCAAATTGCCTGCCGCTCTGAAATTACAAGCCAGTACTTCTATTTTTTCCACCTCCATTTCTGTTTTATTTTACGCGTGCTGGAGCTTTTTTATCTGATCATTCTTGTATAGAACAAACTATTATACTTTCCCTTCAACTGCTCGCAGACTCTTAGCCATAAAAACGCGCCTAAACTCGAAATGTTCTGATTAAAAGCAATAAATTATGCATTTCGATCATACTCCATTTTCTTTTGTCAGTCAACATTTAGTTTGTCTAGTTTTTGGTTGGCATCCAGCGTAAAGAGCTTGAAGCTTTATTTAAATTGGACAGACAAGTAGTAAGTATCCTGAAATGACTGGCAACACTAGGTGAAGTCTGAAGGAGACGGCAAAAAAATCGGATCTGCAGAGCTCTGCTACGACCTTCATACCAGCTTTTGTTCCTACAGCTTTAACATAAAAAATTATTTTGCAAGTGTTCTGGGTGCATGCAACCTGCTGCTCAATTGAGCATTCTCTTTAATATTAAGCAAAATATTCAGATAATAGTTTATAACAGTTCGTGTGTTTGAAGAGAATACAAACAACAGTTGGTTCTATTTATCCACGTTATAATAAAGTTAATGATTTTCATCAAATTATAGAGAATACAGGATGTCTTATCGTCACAGTTTTAAAAATTTTCTTCAAATATCAGTACGATACAATGGATGCACTATGATTGGACACAGGATCCTACCATAATTTGAAGTATCGAGTAGACACATATGTAAAAACCCTTATAAGCTTCTTTGAATACGCTTCAGAAATTTAAAAAGTTATTCTCCCAGTTCTAAGACTTGTCACCATTCGAGTTGGCTCTGATATCCAACTCTGTGAGAATCTGATTCGAGCTGATATCGTTTCCTACATACTTCAAATGAGATGAAGTTGGCGAGATTTCAATGCTTTTAGCGTTCTTTAGTACTGCGACTCTTCCCTTCTTATGGCACCACTGGGGCACGCTGCGAGAAAAGCTGATTTAATCCAAAGGCGATTGTGCCTCTCCAGTGAATGACTATAAATTCAATTTGTCATCAATACAGAGGCAACCCCTGCAGTGCCGTCTAAAGCCAAAGCCTTGCTGGCTAAATGGAGCAGCATCACATCACTGGAGTTCTGCACATGCTAAATCCATTCACTTCAGGGGGAATTAGATCGGATTTCTACCATTCAAAATACATGTAGGATTTGTTTTCAGGTTCAGAATGAGATATATGTTTACATTTTAGTTTAATGCTACTTTCTAACTATTAAAGAGAAGTGGTGTTCCGTACCACGGTAACTTTGAAACCTCGTGACACTTAATTTTGAGACAGTTAACGAAATTCATGTGAGCGGAACATTTCGGTTTGTATGTGATATCATGAGTGATTCTATTAACGATGCTAAAAAGAAACATCTGGAAATAACCTCGTATAATAATTGAATAAGATGTCAGCTCATCATTACATGCTCTCTGTCATTATTTCTATCACGCAGAATTAGTAACGCCACATCAGACATATATACAAAAAATGTTTGCCTCTGAAAATACGGTCATATATCATATTTTCCTTTTTGCAACAAAAAACAATGATAATAGTAGGAATTTTTCTTAAGAGTC
>VCRD01000083.1:492164-509773 GCA_006783055.1 Trinorchestia longiramus
AACACTTCAGCGACAATTATTCTGGATGAACTTGAAACAAGGCCCTCAAGTCCGACACTATCGCCAAGATTCAAGAGTTTGAAACGCTCAGACAGTAACTCACTCAGAAAATCAGTTTGAACCCACCTTTTCAAATTGTTTAGCATTTTTACCTGACGAGAAAATTAGTAGTGTACGAAACTAGACAGACAAATTGAAAATACATACAGAGCACCAACAAAGAAATGCTTCACGAAATTCGGACGTCTATAATTCTCCCAATGCGGAATTTGACGTTCCTCGATGACGCGAGGAAATAATAAAGAATTTGACAATTGCACCTTCTTGTACGTACAAAAAACGATCACATAGCGCACCTAACACTTCACTCTACCAGGGCAACGAGCAACGTACCCGACACGACGGCAATACTTGAACTTGCCTCTGCAGCAGGCATCTCGCGTTACAAGAAACAAATGCAAAGACACAAAACTCTCGACAGTCTGGAGGCAATGTAGGCAATGATAGGGAGAGCCTTAATAAGAACGTACTACGACACCACCAACGCTGCAATGAAAAGAATGCCACTGGTATGAATTCATCTAAAGATGAAACACGGTCTTAAGAGATCAATCGTGGGCAAGGAAATAACGATAATTATTATAACTACCCGAGGCAGCTGATGAACTAAATGAACGCAGGCCAGATGAGCATACCAAAAGGAAAAATGCATGTGTGGTACGTGTGTGCGACTGAAATGCCTGTACTTGAGTGAAGTGCGTGTACGTGACTGAAATGGCTTGTGTGATTGATATGTACGTGCGTAATTGATGCTTTTACTTTAGACGGCATGGGATTTGGGTAGTAATCCAAGAATGGATTAAACGGCCCGTTTCTATTGCCTTGTTCTATTCTACGCTAGTCGTGAGGTAACAGCAACCTAGGGAAGAAAGCTTGAATTGCTTGTGTAAATTAGTTCAGCTTGTCCCAAAATACGAATCGTTCCAACTTAGTTTCAAAATGAATTTACCTATTTTAAGTCAAATTATTCTAATCGTTACTTCTTATGACGCTCACATTCAATGTATTTTGAGCATAACGTTGGATGCCACGGCTTGCCAGTCGTTAGAATTGTATAAAACATGTTTTATTTGTTTCATTTGTATTCAAAGAATGTTTCTCAACTAACAAACATTTTAGGAACGTTTCTTATCACTTAATCAAATTTTCTCTTATTTCAGGAAACTTTCAGATACATTACTGACGTTCACAATAGAAGTTTGTCGTAAAGTTGGCTTGATCAGTGCATAATGAAATGTCTGCAACTAATTGGCTTTGAATGAGACCTGTGAAGTTACTAACATTCTACGCTCCATTGTGATTTTCAAGGCAACATAAGTGAAGTATTGCGATGATACTGTGAATTTGGCGGCAGTGCAAGAGACGATGGTGGTCCTTGCGTTGCAGGTAGAGGAGACGGTGCTCCTGCTCCTGTTAACCTCACAGCTGTCCAGCGTTGGCGCTGGCCGTCGTGCTGGTGAGTACCCACTGTTTTTATGTTCCCATTCACTGCATCGTAGCTGTTGTGTTCGTCTAGACTCCATAGTTTTGTTAGCTCTGTAACACGTTGCCTCCGATTGCCTGATTGGTGTAAAACTTCACTTTGTATGCACAGTCACTAGAAGGATCTGAAAAAATTACAGAACCTAACCTCAGTGGTACACATACGTACCACTTCGGAGTCAACGTGTTAAGCACGATTATGAGGGAATGTCGTTACGGTATCATAGCTATTGTATTCGTTTAGATCTTTACTGACTCCCCATTACACCATAGCTCTTGTATCCGTCTACACCAGGGGTCGGCAAACTTTTTTACCCGTCGACCCCTTCATAGGATATTTATACTTACATCGACCCCCTCCATGCACACACACATACAAATAGGTGGAAAAAAAGTTAAACCATTATTGACATTTTTGATGACCAAAAATAAAGAGAAATGTTATAAACCAAACCAATCTTATGTTGTACCATATACAATGTTTGAAGATATGTATTAAGAGAAAGAGGCAGTCTTCACTGATATAAAGTAAAAAAGAAAAGAATAGAAGTTTACCTACCTATAGAGAATTTTGACTGTTTCGAAATTTAACTATACTTATTGTTGAAAAATTGATATGAACTTAATTATATAAAACAAATGTGCTACTTGACAATAATATTAACTGCCATGGAAATACGCAATATGTTTTTATAAAAAAGAATAATGAAAAATATATTAACGTCCCTATTTATCAATAAACTTGATATTAATGAGATGGATGAGCTTGGTGAGCGGCAGCAAGGATATTGATATTTGGTTTAAAATTGGTAAGCTTTAATCGTAAATCACCACGGTTTTCCAAGTTTAGTCTATTTCTCTGCTTTGTGAGAATCGCATTCACATGGCTAAAACCAGCTTCAACCATATATATCCTTAATCGACCCCCTTCCGACCCCCATAAATTTATCGAACCCTTGAGTTCTGTCCTCGACCCCCAGGGGTCGATATCGACCACTTTGCCGACCCCTGGTCTACACCTTTCTTTGCTCTTAACGCACAATTGTGAGGCAATGTCTTCATTCCACCATAGCTCTTGTGCTCGTCTAGTTCCTTTTTGGCGCTGTTTCCACGATTGTGAGGAAATATTTTCGGGTTTCAAGATTGTGTCGTAAAAGTGATCACACAACTTAGTGGGTAAGTTTTTCGGACCGCAATTTATTTGTGCATCATTCATGACCTTCAATGACAAACGTGTATGCTTTACAGGTAAAATTATGGAATATTGGTGACTTTGTGACACCGCCGTCCAAGTTCGCATTGAATAGATATCTTTACACGTACGTTGATGTGCAATTTACTAGGATTTTTTAGTTTGAAGATGTTCTCCACGTTAAAAATTAGTGAGGCGAAGGGCTTGCAAAGTACAGCTACGTAAAAGGTGTTCGACCTTTCATTATTTCGTGCGCATGGAATTTTTGTTTTGTCGTCTTCCTCACATGTGATTATACCATTGTAATGTGACAAGATGGGATCATATTAGACCACTTATCAAAATCTCATAAATGAACCTAAAAATTCTTGAAATGAAAGCAGTTATTTCGAATTTAACCAGTGTTTGAAGTGATAAACAAAAGTTCCTGACTGTGCGTTAACACTTTTATGCAGATGTTGAGAAAATGAAATTTTTAATTATATTTCATTTCATGTTGTTATTGTATAGTTCACTTTATTGCCAAGTGGCAGGCGCTCTACTAGTTTTAGGATGAACCCAATTTTCGGTTATAACAATGAATGCTCTTGGTATTCCAGCCAAGACTTGTATGATAGTGATTTCACTATCATATATGAACTTCCAATGTTCTGAGGAGTCACTTTCAACAATGATTATTGTCTCACCATCAACCTTGATTCCTTCCTAAAATATAATAAAAAGACTGATAGGAGATTTATCTTTTCTTGGAAAAATTACCGTGTGTGTAGAGATTTTTGTTACGTTCCTGCAACTAATGAGACGTAAAGTTGGATGAAAATGTGTCTACCATGTACAGTATTTTCTCCTTTTAACGTTTGCCTTTATTTCAGCACTTTTTGTATATAGTTCTGTGTTCTTTCCCTTTTCATTATTCCTATGTTTTGCGCACACCCATATTCTTATGTTACATGCTGGACTATTTTTAATTTATTTATGAGAAATGAGATATACATACCTGTAGCCCATTACTTCACAAGATGTGACGTTAAGCTAGCAATATGTGGTATCGTTGGTGGATCTTGGCAACCAGAATTTTTAAAATTTTGATTGTGCATATCGACCACCTCTGTCACAACTGCACTCATTGTGACTTCAATTCCCACACTTGAAAGGTCTTCCACTTTCTCCCTTCACTTTTTCTAGAGTTTTAGGGAGCAGGCCGCATGTTCTACTTTCTCGCAAAGCATTGTGAAGATCCCATTTAATATTTTAACCGTAATAACAAATTACGTGAAAAGCATATACAATTTTGTCGAATGCAGCTATTACTGTAAATTTGTCTCATTTCTTCATACCCAAACAAAATAAAATCGAGGACTGAATGACGTACTGAATGGGATCATAAAGGGTATGAAGATCTCTTCAAATCTTTGGTGTTTCAACTGGTCAAAAGTAAATTAATGTGTCCTGGCCCTGATCGGTTATTGCTTCCTGAATGGCCGGGCATGTAATTCTGGTGATGTAGGCTGAGGACAAATACACAGAAGCTTGTAACTGAAGAGGCATCGGATCTTCCGTTGCGTGAAAGGTTGTGTGTTAATCCAGGTGTGTTCTTTTTTCGCTCCCAATTTTTTGGAATAAATAACAGAGAGAGCGGAAAAGAATGTACTGTATCACGTATGTTATTGTATTGGAAGTTAACTATTTTGATAGAATAGCAAATAATTCCTGCAGCCTAGCTAAACGTATAGTACTGATAGTATTAACGTAACTAAAGTAGGATTTCAGTCCAACTTAATTAGACTAGTCATTTTTCACAAATGATTATACCGTAAGGTGCATTTTGGCCTGACGCTGGTAAATGACATTTATTTGCACTTCAGGACCAAGAAATCTGAGAAGAATTTCGCTCGATGAGCGCGAGGGAAAAGTATGAAAATGCTTCATTTATTTATTCTGTAAGAATGACTTGGAGTATCATGGAAGGAAGTTCAAATCCATGAATGGGAAAAGAAATATTAATTTCACAACACGAGTCGATGGCCAATCAAATTCTTGCTGCCAACTTGATATTTGAGTGAAGAAAATGTTGAGTCTATTGCAACGTTTGAATGTTCACAGGCCTATGTCAAGATATAAATTACAGCATTCATTGAACACAATGGTGCTGGTTAAATATATCAATAATCGCTGATACCTTGCGTTTTATACAATTTTCTGTGCAGATGACATTTATTGAAAGCAATCTGGTACAACTCTTTTACTGAAACTGTAAATTTTTGCACTTCTCTGACTTCTGTCATCACACAAGTTCACATTGAATACTTTATTATATACGAATAGTTGAGAAACACGTGTCTGATAAATAATACTGACAAAGAATTGTAGTAAATGCAATGAGAACCTGGCATAGTGTAGAAAGAATTACAAACTATTGTGCGATTTGTGGTCGTTAATTAATCTTCCATGGCCGTGTATAAAAGATATATATGCGCCATGTTAAGTAAACATTCATTTCTTGTGAAGCACTGATCAGCTGTGTACTAAGCTCTTTCTCTCAGGAATGAGAAATTAAGTTTTTTACAACCACAATGCATCAAAGAAAGACCCATTAACGACCATAACAGTAAATTAAGAAGAAGTATCGCTCATTAATTACTTTTTGGAATGTAGTTGAGGGCGAACCTTCGCCGCCTGATATTCCCGAGTGCTCCTGTCAAGAGATCTTGGCATCCGCTCCAGGTTTTGCTGCACAATCCTGACTTCTCGCGAGGTCTGGCCCATGAATTTACCATGAGCGCCGGGATTTATGGCCAAGTCTTCAGATTTATCAGCCGATGCAGATTTACAACTTCCGTGCAAAGCGATCAACTTGGAACTCGGACAGCTCTCTTCATGCAGCACTGCTGTTATTTCTTTTTCTCAATGCGAATGGAGTGCACGTAAATTGCGTCGTTATTCGTTATGGTGCTTCAAAACTGCCTCTTCAAATGTGACCTTAGGTCGCTTTAAAAAATTTTGCTAAGCAATGATATGTTTGAGTTTTTTCACAAGGCTTCGTTTTTCTCTAGTTTCTTTCAATACTTACGCGAAAATCGTTTTAATTTTTCAATTGTGATCGTGGAAAATAAATTCAATCAAAGAAATTTGTCATCATTTTTTCACTTTGATTACGAAATTATAGCTTGGTTATCGTAACGTGAAGTTTTCATTCGCATTTTTGAAGCAATTTGGTAGGCTAATTATTCATTCCATTTGTTCATCAAAATAGTTGTTCCTTAGTATACGATCATTTTGTAATTTTTAGAAAATTATCATCCATTAGAACTTTCAACATAAGAATGTTTCATTAGACGACAAAGTACCAGACGGTAGTAAGAATTTTAACCGACCCATCGCACATGTACATCATTATAGAATTCATTGTTATTGTTCATGTTGATTAAATCCATAAGCTGATTGACTTACTGTCTTGTACACCTTATAAATTGTACAATACCTATTGGTATTTTTCATTATGTGGATCCTAAAGCTTGTATTCTTCAAAAGAAGTAAGCAGAAGAATAGGCCTTTCATGCTGCCTGACTTTGAGGCCTGTTACCAAATGTCAGCTCAAAATATTCGACATCGGACACTCGACCGACAAAAATGAGGAGCAATCTGTAAGTGAAGATAGATCAAATGAGAATAATACACTATGAGAATGAAATCTGAATAACTTTGAATTCGAAGCTGTTACAATACGTCCACAAAAATCGTAATTAACCGGCGACGAAAAATTGTCATTAGCATCGCCATTGAGTTCCTCACTAAATGAGCCATAGACTGACGCCTTGTCTTGTTATGCAGTCATAGAACAGCTTTCAAATATCTTATATCATTAGACCGTATCTGTATTTCTTTACCTTCCATAGTGTTTTGCCGTTGGTTTTCTAAAAGAGGATCCTCTTCCTATACTACTCTATTCATAACTTGCATGATGGTTTCTTCAAACAATCAAACGTTTCTTTAGTTCTCATTTGCAATTTAATTTACCAGTTCGTTTATGCTTCTGCATGTAAAGGAATGTCGTGCTTTTTGATGACGAACAAGTAGCGACATGCTTTGTTGGCACGAGTCCTGATAATCAATCCTTCAATAAATTTTTTATACAATCACAATTTAGTGGGATTTTGTTGATTTTATTTTTCCAGGAACCTTTTTTCAAGTACGTCATTCTCGAATAACTTGCACAATGGTTTTCCCGCCATACTCCTTGATGATAATGGTATTACACTCCCATTTTCATATGTTATTCTTTTGTTTCCATGAGGTGTTGGTGGTTACGGGAAGTGGGGATTCCATATTCAAAGCCTTGTTGAGCGTCACGATGGCATTATTCACTCAGCCATCACTCGTGAGTTGGGACGCAATCATGCAGTAAACCGGATCTTCCACTGCAGAAATATCATCGGCCAGAAATTCTGCAAGACAGTGCTAGATATCCTGCGGGATCACTGAGCTGGACATCGAAGAAATCTGGCCAAATTCTGGCAGGTTTTGTTCGAGCAGAAGTCTCGCATATTATTGCCAACAGCAAATGTGCAGTTCCTCTCGGCAGATGCGTCCGTTACCGAATTCCCATGCCAGTCTTTTATGGGATTGAGTGGGACCACGTCTAAAGGCACCGGCGTAACATTTCTTAGAGTGTACGGAGGTTTGAGCGCCGGCATACCTAGTGTGCCGAACGATTTCAGTGGCCAACGGGAACTGGAAAAATACTGAATGGAGACCGCTTCTCGCTCTGGGTTGTCTGAATGTCACTGAACATGGGATTATTAGATAATAGAATTCGTGTACTGTATAATTTTTTGTTTTATCATTTGTAAATTGGAATGTTTAAAAAATTATTATTGTTCATCGATAAATTTCTCTATCACTGTCGTTATCGGACGTCATGTTACTTGTTCTAGAAAAAAATTGTACATTTCTTTCATATAACCACAATAATATCATTGTTCTCATCAAATTTCCAAGCTAAACTGTTATAAAGACAACTTTTTAGACATCTACCTTTATCTAAAGAGTGAAAGACGCTGGGAAGAAATAACCTCCTAATGCATTGGATTCGTCGTGTACCAAATTAAAAAAATGCTGGGCATGAGTCACACGCTGTAGTTTTAGATAAAAAAATCGAAAACTATGAATCAAATGAAAACATTTTACCGAGTACAATAATTTAGCTCTTTCATTTTGTAAAGAAAAGTAACCCAACGGATCTAAAATTCTACGTTTGTTGAATTTTCTGGCACTTGGGTACTTGTCACGAAACACTAGTGCCGCTGTGGCTTCGTTTCACTTTAGATCCGCTGACAAAACAAATTTCAAAGCCTTGTTGCCAAAATTTATGACCACGACTAAGTCTTCTAATTTTTTAGCAGAAATGAATAGAAAATTTTGATTACTTACCGGAGTTCATTAAGTACCCAATAAGCTTGTTACAAATATAATATTGTAACAATGAAAATTATACCTCCTAATGTTTCTCGGTTTCATAAGACTCGAATAGATTTGAGTGGTGTCAAAGTAGAACGTATTTTAGCTGGGTTTTATTTGGGCGGAAAACAATGCTTTAGTATCAGGTCTGCAAAATCTTAGGTCCAGTTCACAACATAGAAGTTCAATCAGTTTTAGTAGCTTCAGCTCTGCAGTACAGCAGTCCTACATAGCACTGGCCTCTAAATAAAGGAATAAAGTACTTCAAGTGAGGACCAAACTAAAATCAGGTGAACACAGCAGACAGTTTTACGTTACACCAGAAAGTGGGTTTCGACCAAATGCGAGTTACTTTCAAATATTGTTCATATACTGATATGATTAAGACCCTGTAAATAATTGCACAAACATTTAGCCTCGAAAAATACCAGACAAATTATAGTCTCAGTCAAATTTCTTGACAGTAGAACAGGTTCGTACGCTCGTTCACACCGAAGAAATAGTTTTTCAGTCAGTCTGCGTGGCAGCTTGAGACTGTTGCTGCTGCAAACATAAAAGCCTTTGAAATTTAATTTCAAGTAATTGCATTATATTTACATAAATACACTCGCGAAGGTAGACAGGGTGAGTGTATATCACGAAGATGAAACTCATGGTAGTGCTCAAATTTAGACAGCAACTGTCTTTCTTAGTAGAACAGAGTACAATTGTATCTGCATGTTCAATAATGTGAAAAGTTTATCACATGTCGATATTCACTCGTTGATTTCCCTTGAGAGCAGCGCTGTCGACATCATGTATGCATGGTGCTTTAGACTATGAGCTCACCACGTCAACACGGGCGTTTTCAAACCTACTGTTATGATGGAGTCCGTGTCCGAGACGCGTAAATATGAACAAAGCTAGGCTAGAGTTTACTACTGAATAAGGTATTCAAATTCTTAGTATTTTTTATAATTTCTTATAAAGCGCTTGCGAATATCTCAAGTGCACTTAGAGAACTTATTTTGAGAGATTATAACTAATAATATTCGACTAATTGAACTAATTTTGGAAAATATAAAGTTAGGCTTCATCCTCTGCCAGAGCTGCGGTACTCACTGACACTCGTACATTAGGTTCTTATTACATAAGTTTGTTCTATATTTGCATTCATCGAAGGTAAAGATATCCATTTGAAAGACTCAAAAATCATTGTATTTTATGCTTCAGTACTTTAGTTACTAACCGACCAGTAGATCATTGCAACAGCAGTTCTATAGGGTGAATACTAATGGTGACCTGGCTTAAAGTTTCGTCCTTTTTTAATTTAACTTTGATTCTCAAGCAGAAATTTAATTCGGAATACGAGATCCGAATCCAACTAATTCCTACGTAGCGATTTAATTGGGGTTGGGCGTCTGCAGCTATGGACTTGAGACCTCATTAGGGTGTCGTTCTTGCAATGTTTGTCAAGCCTCAATGCAGGACGAAGAGCCTCGCTCTTGAGCTGTCAATTAAGCTGAACTTGGAGCTCTGGTCCGTCAATCACGCAGGGCACTTTTCTTCGGCGGTGTTTCGTCAATGCAGAATGTGTATCGTAGAATGCAGAATAAAGTATACCGAGGAAGATATGAGATCCATTTGATGTGTTTACTTCACGCTCTACGTTATTATAGTCGTAGATGTTTTATTTACACTTATAATGCTTCCATACTTGCCTGTGAATGTTTCAGATTACTGACAAAAACTGTTATTGGATGAGATAAGGGGATGCCTAAATTTCTGAAAAAGTGTGTTCGTTTTGTTTATTTAGTCAATGGTGAAATTAGTTCATACCATTTCTGCGCTACAAAATTATTACATTACCCTTTGATGTTTTCGGGTGAATATCTTGAGTGTAACTGTTCCTTGAAAGGGGCTTATTACTAACCGAAAACCTACTATGAAGATGTGCTGAATAAAATTGGCTTTTTCCTTATCGTGGGACTTAGCGCTCCTCGGGGAGATGTAGGATTACTGAGTCCCACTCGGGATCATGCTTATAGTGGCTGCGCTCGTCAGTGTACCTTAAGGAATTAAAGCTCTTCAGTAGCATTCCAAACAATTCACCCAGTGCTAAAACATCCTTTCAACATTTTATAACATGTATACGAGTCTAGCACGGCCAGCATGCTTGACGTTCAACCGCTAGGACACTGAAAGAACTAAAAAAAATTCATTATTACAATTTGTCTTTATACTGCAGTAGGAATTGGGCGTCTGTCGCGGAATAGAAATAGTGTCTGTGCACCTAGAATGCCGGCCGTTAGACACAATGCAGTACCTTCAGTAACTTCAATAATTATAGTTTCTTTGGTAGCAAATTGATACTGAAATATTGGAAACGCTTTCGTCACTCCGAGCTAGATACCACTTCAGTTTTAAAGTATGTAGAACATGGAACGAATGATTTCGCTTATTGGCTAAAACATTCTAATATCGACAAGTTTGGCCTATGACTCATGGGATAAGTATGGTTGTTAGTAGAAAGCATGACTATTTCTAAACGTAATGGAGCAAATTCGATGAGTTGGAATCGTAAGGAAACTGTATACTCCACTAAGATGGTGCAAGTTCATGGAAGGTGTACACCGGACTGAGATCTAGGCTAACCTTACTTGCAAAGAACAAATTTTGCGACAAAGAGTTATACGTACGTTGTCGATTATGAAAGATTGATGATCTCATATTTTTCTGTTCCGCTGGCTAGCACAGCTGCAGCACAACTATGGCAGCGCACGAGATCAATCTTGAGCTGAAGCAGAACATAGGACAGGCTTTATGAGCGTTTAGTCTGTGTTTGATGATGAGGAGGTTTGCGCTTGCAAAGAGACAGTGAACAGCTCGTTGTTAAAACACTGATCAGGTCAGGTCAGAGAGGAGTATTGTAGAGATTGACTTAGTTTACAAGTGTGCTGAGTATTTCATGCAGGGAGTATGTCTCCTCTTAATAGAAGAATGCGTTTTAGAGATCTAAACAAATAATGCACGACAGTCGGTCGTTATTACAATGATGTACTGTATGTGGATGATCCGAATTCTGTTAAACTACCTTTTTTAAAACTATTTCGAGGTTTATGCCCACATCGATTCATCATAGTCATACACAGTTATGCTAATTTTTTGCGGTATACGAACTGCTCAATTCAACAGTTTCTCCATGATTATTAACAATAAAGTCGGTGTGTACTGGTTTAGCTTCATTTAAGTAGTCGCACAACGTAGCATTAGCTCAGATTCAAGAGACGGTGGGCCATAGCGCGCATTAGGGCGAGAGCTTATCAAGGTTGAGGTCTTTTCGTGCCATGTATCTGCGTTTGCTGTCTCATCAGTGCTGAGCTTTGCGAGTTCAGGTCCCCAGAGACGCCACTCCACCCGCCAATTACAGGCCTGTGTAGACATTCATGCCTTGTAAGAGAAGACATTCATGCCTTCTAAAGGCAGACTCTCAGGCCTTCTAAGAGAAGACATTCATGCCTTCTGATAGCAGACTTTCAGTCCTAAGAGCAGACATTCATGCCTTCTGAGAGAAGACATTCATGCCTTGTAAGAGAAGACATTCATGCCTTGTAAGAGAAGACATTCATGCCTTCTAAAGGCAGACACTCAGGCCTTGTAAGAGCAGACATTCATGCCTTCTGAGGGCAGACATTCAGTCCTTCTAAGAGAAGACATTCATGCCTTCTAAAGGCAGACACTCAGACCTTCTAAGAGCAGACATTCATGCCTTCTGACAGCAGACATTCAGTCCTAAGAGAAGACATTCATGCCTTCTGAGAGCAGACATTCATGCCTTCTGAGAGCAGACATTCATGCCTTCTATGAGAAGACATTCAGACCTTCTAAAGGCAAACACTCAGGTCTTCTAAGAGCAGACATTCAGTTCTTCTAAGAGCAGACATTCATGCCTTCTATGAGAAGACATTCAGGCCTTCTATGAGAAGACATTCCAGCCTTAAAAGAGAAGACATTCAGGCCTTCTAAGAGATGACATTCACGTATTCTAAGGGAAGAATCTCATAGAAGGCCTGAATGTCTTCTCTTAGAAAACCTGAATGTCTGCTCTTAGAAGACCTGAATGTCTTCTCTTAGAAGGCCTGAGTGTCTGCTCTTAGAAGGCCTGAATGTCTTCTCTTAGAAGGCCTGAGTGTCTGCTCTTAGAAGGCCTGAGTGTCTGCTCTTAGAAGACCTGAATGTCTGCTCTTAGAAGACCTGAATGTCTTCTCTTAGAAGGCCTGAGTGTCTGCTCTTAGAAGGCCTGAATGTCTTCTCTTAGAAGGCCTGAGTGTCTGCTCTTAGAAGGCCTGAGTGTCTGCTCTTAGAAGATCTGAATGTCTGCTCTTAGAAGGCCTGAATGTTTGCTCTTAGAAGATCTGAATGTCTTCTCTTAGAAGGCATGAATGTCTGCTCTCAGAAGGCCTGAATGTCTGCTCTCACCTTCTGAGAAAACATTCAGACCTCCCAAAAGAAGACATTTAGACCTCCCAAAAGAAGACATTCAGGCCTCCCAAAAGAAGATATTCAGGCCTCCCAAAAGAAGACATTCAGACCTCCCAAAAGAAGACATTCAGACCTCCCAAAAGAAGACATTCAGACCTCCCAAAAGAAGACATTCAGGCCTCCCAAAAGAAAACATTCAGGCCTCCCAAAAGAAGACATTCAGACCTTCCAAAAGAAGACATTCAGGCCTCCCAAAAGAAGACATTCAGGCCTCCCAAAAGAAGACATTCAGGCCTCCCAAAAGAAGACATTCAGGCCTTCTAAGAGAAGGAGATCCATGCACTCCTGCCTTCTAAGCAGCACACCTCGTAATAGTTACTGGCGTTCTTCACGCACGTCAGGCGCGTGGTTATTTTGGGACGAGGTCAAATGGTGCACAAACTGTGGAGAGATAAAGTCTGTCTTGCCTGCTTTAGTGCAGATCAATATTTCATTGTCACATTTTGTATTGAGAGAAATATATTAGGTTGGATTTGGGACTATGATAGAGTAAGGAAATTTATGACAGGCGAAATGGTCTTTTAGCTGGGAGTTTAGGAGTAAAGTTAGGTTAATAACGTTTGGCAATATTTTTAATGGGTACTAAATCGTAAAAATTTCTAATGTTGCCAGGCGTTGCTAACTGCTGCATGAATAAACAATGTAATGCAATTACATTATATTTGCGTAACATTTTTGGAAGTATAAAGAAGTGTATAATTATACACGTATGAAGGGTGTCTAAAAAATAACAAAGGCTTTTAAATTGTTAATAAAGAAAATCTAATACCTTTATAGAGTTGAAATAAGTTTTATTCGAAAGAAAATGCTTGGGTGACTTAATATAGCTGTGTTTTGAATATCATATCCTTCAAATAATAGCCACCACTATTTCGGTAACTTCGGGCTCTGTTCATAGTTATTTCTATCACACTTTTTAGGACATCGGGCCACAGTTGAACTTTTGCATGACGAATATTGTTTTATAATTCGTGCAAATTGCGTGGTTTTGTGTCATAGACTAGGGATTTAAAGTAACCCCACGGAAAAAAATTGGCTGGGGCGAAAGCTGGGCAACGAGATAGCTACGTTTTTACAGTTTGTACAATAATACTTCACACTATCCAACCATTAACTGCTGACACTCTAGGTTATAGATTTCAGTAAAGTTTACTCTAATTGTAAAAGGCCACATTTTAATATAGAAGAAAAAATACCTCTCAAAGCATGAAAGATGTTCTATTGTTGTGCAATTCACAGTTCAACGATAAGACTAGATTGTAGGATATGGTGTGAAACATAGTAATTGTAATGGTGATCTCTTGAAATATTTGTATGATGATTTTTAGAATTTTCAGCTATGGTCAAAACGGTAAGAGGAGATATACATTGGTACATTGGTTCTCAAGACGCCACCAACTAAGAAAAATCTTGAATTTACTTCCAAGCAGCAGAGGACACTGCAGGTTGAACAGCTCACAATATATCGTACAACTGCGGGCACCCGCGTGCTGTTCCCACTTCCACTGGTCGGTAATATTTCGCTCTCTTGGCAGTATCGGTTGTGCTGGTTCTATTCTTCCCTGTTTACAACTCAGCCTTCGCCATGATTGAAATAACTTGAAGCTGTTTTGGTTTTATTTTATTGAGTGTAACATCTTAGAAGTTTTTAGTGTAACTTTTGTTTAGGAAATTATGTATAAACAGAAAATGATGGTTTAGAAAATTATATATTTTTGTGCATTATGTATAAACAGCCTAACCAAACTTTTCTATTCTCTTAATTAGAAAGAGTGCTTGGTTTGATGGCTTTCATCACAAAAGCTCCCAAAGGATTCATTATTTAAAGTGTAATTCTATGTTTGAATGTCTGAATGACGTTATATAGTGAAGAAAAAATGTAGCATGTTTCGTAATAACTGATAAGCTAACAGCATCGTTAGGTAAAATGTTTTATGGCTTTCACCTGATTGACAGCTTTCCGCTCCATGTGTACCTATGCATTTCCAAGCTATTATTTAGTATATAAAATTATGTAGTAATAGAACTAACTTTGAGGGTACTGTCTTTTACTACACGTGCACTGGCATTCGATTCGTTTGTCCCCACGCTCTCAATAAAATATATTGGAGACTTCAACAAAATTAATTTATTGCTACCAGGAATCAAAGAAGCTCAAGGTTTTTACAGCTCTTGAGATAAATAAATTGGCGTTTGCATCATTTCAAAATTCATGTTTATTTTCTCATGGTTGCGTAAGGTCCAGCTCTAACACCCATTTTGTAATCAATATGAATTATTATCATACAGGTTTGATAGTCCTACTTATTTTACATTGATTTAATATATTTTTATCTTATTTCGTTGCATGAAAGTATTGTTGTGACGCTAACAAATCTAAGCCTTGAAGAATTCAAGAAGCTTCAAAGCTTTTAATCCTGATAAACTTTGTTATTATGTTAATGATGGAAGCTTTTAATGACAGCGTGCATTAGTGGTTGCTGAAAAATTGCACAGTAGCTCTCAGCTTTCAGTTTTAATATTATACAAGATGAGAAAAAATGTGAACTCCCAAATTTGTCTTCTTAATTCTAAAGTGTAACCAACTTTAAATTGATACATTGACGTTATTATTCTGACATTTCCTTTCATTTAACCAAAAAACTTTTGTGTTTTTGCATCAAGAGATTTGTGCTCGACCTTGGTCCTATAACTTTGAGGTTTTTACTTAGAAATTGAGTTGTAGACAGTAGCTGCCCAGTAACTACATGCATCGTCCGAGCCTGCACAGCAACGACTTGTTTGTTGCGCTTTCTGGAGCCATCCAAGTGCATACCAATTTCCGTGATGAGGCCCTTCCAGCGTAAATGGCCTCATTCCACCTAAGTTTTTCATAAATATTTATCTCGAGGGAGTCCTTCATTTTAAGTTTCCTGCATATTTATTTTTAGTTTCTGTGCTCTACTTTGAACAGCGCTTAGACTACTTTTTCAGCTGAAGCCTTGTAGTTTATATGTACTTGCGTATAAAAATAATATCTTGACTAATTTTGTGATATTGCTGACTCACAGAATTCCCGCTGAAGAGTAATGTATGGTTGTTTTTTGGTTGGTCTCCAAAATATAAGGTATGTGGCAAATAAAAGATCGTATAAAGCTGCGATATTTGAATAATAATATTCTGCAAATTTCCTGGTGGAACTGAGTGAAAGGGATTATTCTTTTAGTTTACGAAGATTCCTGAGTTTTACTGACGACTGGCACACTGATAATGTCTAGCATCAAAATCTGCATAAAATAATTCACATTCCAGATTTGTTTTTAATAAAAAGAGGAGAACAAAAAACACTGATAAAAATTTCATTATAATGTGAACGTTTCAGGCTAACACCCATCATCAGCTTTTTTTTTAAACGAAAATCTAACATACACCACTGAAACAAAAAGAGAAAAAGATGTAAGAACATAAATTCAAAAGCATTGCTTTTGAATTTATGTTTGTACATCTTTTTCTCTTTTTGTTTTAGTGGTGGGTGTTAGATTTTCGTTTAAAAAAAAGCTGATGATGGGTGTTAGCCCTGAACGTTCATATTATAATGAAATTTTTATCAGTGTTTTTTGCTCTCCTCTTTTTATTAAAATTGAAGAAAATTCCAGAAAATGTGCCTTATTTGTTTTTCTACTTGTTCAACACAGAAGCAGTTTAACACAACTAAAGTTAATTTTAAATTTTAGTTTCCAATTATGTTTTATTTAATACTTTTTTCTCTAAGGACTACGGACGAGTGTTTCCGATACTTTATTAGATTCTACCAAATCTGTTTTTCCATTTCACGTTTCATTACAATGTTTTTTGTAACTTTTTAAACATTCTTGGAGCGGATCTAGTAGTCAAACTTCACACGCTATATTTTTTGATATGATCTACCTGAAAGTTGCTTTCAGCTTGAGTCTCGAGTTTTTGACACAGCATTGAATCAAAGAATCTTAGATGCAGCTTAGTTGCCTTTGATAATCAAAATACACAACTCTCTTTGGTTTGAAACAGTTGTCGCACAGTCGGGAAAATATTCTGGCATTAATGTTTTCGAGAATATTCAGGATAATAAGCATTTATCTTTGATTCTTCTACATTAAGGTATAATTCTATGAGCTAGATTTTCAAACTTTTTTCACTCTGCACAGTTTCCGACTAACGTTAAAATTTCTATGCACCAACTGCTTTCGACAAGACTGAGTACTTCAAAAGTAGGACATAGTGCAAACGAATAAATTTCAAGGTAATAAGGGTAACTGATAAAGAAAACATGTAACTTCAGAAGCAGTATGCAGTTCATGGCAAATATGCCGGTTAAAATATGCATGTGACGTGAAACACAGGCACTGAGCAACAGTAACACGAATATGACATGGAATGCAAGCGCTTAACAGCAATAATACGCAGGTGGCATGAAATTCAGCCGCTTGGCAACAATAATACGTTTGTAACATGGAATACAGGCGCTTAACAGCGATAACACGCGTGTAACATGGAATACAGGCGTTTGGCAGCAATAACACGTGTGTAACATGGAATACAGGCGCTTGGCAGCAATAACACGTGTGTAACATGGAATACAGGCACTTGGCAGCAATAACACGTGTGTAACATGGAATACAGGCGCTTGGCAGCAATAACGCACGTGTAACATGGAATGCAGGCGCTTAGCAGCAATAACACGCGTGTAAAATGGAATACAGGCGCTTGGCGGCAATAACACGTGTGTAACATGGAATACAGGCGCTTGGCAGCAATAACGCGAGTGTAACATGGAATACAGGCGCTTGGCAGCAATAACGCGAGTGTAACATGGAATGCAGGCGCTTGACAGCAATAACGCGAGTGTAACATGGAATGCAGGCGCTTAGCAGCAATAACA
>VCRD01000083.1:509887-547164 GCA_006783055.1 Trinorchestia longiramus
CGTGTAACATGGAATACAGGCGCTTGGCAGCAATAACGCGAGTGTAACATGCAATACAGACGCTTAACAGCAATAACACGCGTGTACCAAAGAATACAGGCGCTTAACAGCAATAATACGCGTGTAACATGGAATACAGGCGCTTGGCAGCAATAACGCGAGTGTAACATGGAATACAGGCGCTTGGCAGCAATAATCATGGAAGTGGTTGCTTACTCGCTCACGGCGATAATCTTTTGCCCATTAATTCTGCATCTCCCATTAATGGTCCCTTAGGTGCTTCCGTAAGCGTTGCGCCTCTTCGCTCGATTGCCGATACTTCATTTCCAAAATTTATTTCCACTTTATTTTTTGACAGACTATATTTTCCATTCATTTTTAAGCACTAGTGTCATAATATTTTAACTCTATAGATTTCATCAGTACATATCATGCTACCTGAAAAACTCTTGCATCTCTGATTTGCATTGATTTGTTGCGAGTTTAATCGGCGTAGCGCCCCTCCATTAGGCGACGTGTTTGTTCAATAGAATCATGTTTTTATCAGTGCGTTTTGTTGCACAGTCTCCCTCTTACGAAAATGTTCTCAATTTGTTTGCTCTATGTTATGAACTTTAAAACTCAATTATTATGAATTAGTTTCCAGCCATGTATTTCTGCTACTTTGTTTATGCCTTGTTTCATAGTTTCAAATAATGTCAAAAATTCGGAAGTAAATATCTTAGTACCGATTACTGACTTGGGAAAATCATACTGCGCCACAATTTGGAGGAAATTGTGCGGAAATTGATTGTACTGTTATGTGTAAAATAGTCGAAATCATGTTGACTGATTTGCAGTAAAGCACTTTCGTGGCGCTAGCGTCTGTAGTGCTAGGAAATTAAATATTATGCATTTTTACCGCAGATTAAATGGAGTTTTCACTCTGTTCCTCCATTTACGCGTACTCGTACATGTATCGCTGTAATATCCATATTTGAATTACGCTCTCCTTGATGATTTTCAATCAATCGGTTTCCAAACTATACATTTCAATTAAATAATTCATGTTATGAAATCTCAAAAGTATCCTCTTTTAGTGGTTTTTAAACAGTGATTTGATTTGTCTTACTTAACTACTCCACGTCATCGTAGTGTTAGTTACGTTAGAAGGTAACACTTAACGCTTCTGCTAATACCGTTTTTTCATATCGTATGCATGTCGTTGACTGCTTTCGCAATAAATACACTTTTTGATCCTATTTTAAATCCTATGTAGCTTTACTTTCAGCTTTCAGAAAGATTTTGTCCCTGATATTTTTTGTACAGATTCTTCGTAAAGAAGCAACCGTTCGTAAGTTGGCAAAACCTCAGCCCGATGTATTTTTTTCACAATCCTACTATAATGTAACGATTAATTTACAACAAAAAGTTGATGTTCTTATTGTAAGTCACGACGAGCAGTCTGATATAATAACATTTTCGATTCTGAAATAATAACTTTCAGTGTAGAACATTTGAACGTGTTGATACTCCTCCTTACCTAACTTGATGTAAATTATATATTGTGCATAATAAATTTTTTGTTTGGCCCTAAGTTGTACTCAATTTTTCATAGTTTAAACATATTTCAAATACCACCAGTAACGAGGACGTATATCTTAAATAATGATCTTCGATACTATAGTTCCTCTCAGCGGATGGGCTCAAATGCTATTTAGATGCTAAAAAGCTTTATGGACTTACATTCAGTCGCTAGCGCTTGAGTTTCAGCTTTAAAACATGCAGTGGACTGACAGGCACTATTAACTTAGCCAAGTTCAAATGACTACTGCCATAGGGACCTGTCTAGCATGTCGCGTAAACAAGCTTCTCGATCATCACGTAAAAAGTGTGGGTCGCGGGATTTAGCTTTACAAAACCTACCCCCGGGGAGTCATGATTAATGTCCCGAGGAAGATGTTTGTAGCTATTGCTGCGTTCATTGGAGAAATTTATAGCTTGCAAGGCCGTGATTTATGAAGAGAGGAGTTATTGCTCAGAGAGCGGCCGTTCAGGAGCCACGGTAACTCGGACTCGAGCATAAAATGCAGACAATAAATTTACAATCTTATGGGTAGTTGCTGATTTAAATGTGAAGAAGATCTATAACTATTGCATTTTTACTAGCTTATTTGCGGGAAAAATGGGCATCTCCTTCACTGAGTAGAGAACAAAACTACAGTTGGGTTGTAAATCGTTTTTTTTGTTTCAGTCCAGAATTTCTTGTAACGATAAAAAGATGCTTGAAATTATCCGTTGGAATTACTGATAGTCTCGTTACTTTTGTCATTTAGTGGCAGAGAAGGGAAATGTAAAAATTTGGATAAGGTTCCAGTGATAATCAAAAGATTAGAAATGCCTTCCCCTACGTAGTCAACTGGTGGCTTGTGTAGTTCGTTCGATACTTGATTCGGAACTCAAATTTTCCATGGACAGCAATTAGGAGTAAGAGCGCATAGACCCTGCGCTGAAATTTAATAACCAAAAATTGGTCTCACATAAGCGAAAACTGCTAAAGTTTTTCTATTATAAAACTCCACAGGTATATGACAACTCTTGTATATTTTGGAAAAAGTTGGTGCTCAGCCAAGCTGCTGCGAACCAATGTAAGAGACAAATGTGAGCATACGTGCAAGATTGGCCCGTTGGAGACCAAGAATTATCCTGCTACGATATTAGTGAAATAATATATGCATGAATTTCACAGTTCAATGCCTTCAACTTATAATCCATGTTATCCCCAGCATATAGCGTTCTTACTTAAAAGATCATTATTTTATTTTTCATTCTTATTCTTTTTATATCAAATTTGAAGTAACATTTTACTTTTCCACACGGTGCCAAATAATCAGGGACAAAACTCGTGGAATACAGTCACATATGAACCGTCTACGTTTCCTGCAATACTTTTGAAATAGAACATCCAATTGGAATTCCAAAATGCACCTCAACTTCAGTTCTCTGATCTAGAAGCCACATCTACTGTCTGATGAAGGTTCCATGCGAGGCTACGTGCTGTACCTCGCATGGGCTTATTGGAATTACGGACGTATGATTGAGGCGGACGGGCCGCTCTTTCTGGTGTTTATTGCTCATCACTGCCGGAATGCGGCGAACTGCTTCATGGCGAACGTCAAAAGCTACTCGAAAAGGAAAGACTTATTTTTTTAAATCATTTTCACTTTTAAATCATGCTCCAGCACACATATTTCACATTCCATTACGTTGTTTCTTGAATCTCTCATTTATATTTTTTTAATAGTGTAGGATAAATGATCGTAATATGATTTGTTAAACCACAGACGCGTGCGTAAGTCGTCTCGGATGGCCGTTTTGCATGCCGTTTTACACGTTTCGGACAGCGCTTGAGACACTTCAAACGGTCGTTTAAGAAGATCAGACGCCAGTTCAGGACGTTTAAAACATTTATAACTACTCTTTTACACATATCTAATCTCCGTTTAAGACGTTTTGGAGGCACTCAGTTTAGCCTACGCAGACAATGCATGCACTCTCAATCAACGCTTATTCTACGACAGGTAAGATAGTCCGTAAGGACATCGTTTAACAAAACTTACGCCTGAACTTGCAAGTCCTTTAATTACAGACTGTGATCTGTAGCTGCAATTACTGTTGCGCGCACAAGTGTCTAAACTTTCCAACAATTACGATAGTATATCGGACACTGGTTTCGGCTTTGCAGCACTATTGTGCTCTTAAAAGAAGATCAAGGCCAAACATTTCTTACGCTTAACCGAGTTTCTCATGAGTGACCACAAATGATGTATGTATGCAGGAATGAAAACAGTTAACTGCACGTAAATCAGATTCTACCTCGAAAGAGTCTAGAGTTTTGTTTTTGATTTGCTAGTTTGCATGCTGAGCTATAAAGGAAGTCGATGGCCTTGAGCTATGTATAAATGAACTAGGATTTATGCTCATTTTATACTACAAAAGATCGAGGATTTATGAGCCATGAGTGTCATGATGAACACAGCCGCTAAAGATATTGCTGAAACAAATTTGAAATTACCTACTTAGCGAGTTCTCCATGCCACGCGAAATTGATGATGCGTGTGAAGTGGATTGCAGAAATTCATTAGCAATTACTCGCTGCGTAATTGCTGATTTCCATCTTCATTAAAAGATGCCGCGTGGGGATCTACTTAGTTGGTCTCGTATGTCATCAGCGGTGAAGGTTTATGGTGCGTGAACTTTGTATATGCAAGTCTATAAGAGTTGTTATAATATTTCTCATGGACGTCGTTATCCTCCTTAAAACAATACAGAAATACAGAGACCATTTTACTAGATTTCATGTCTCAAGGAGGTCCCCTGAAAGGGATTGTCCAGCATATCGGGGAGACTTGGTGCTGTTTGAAGGATATGTATGATAAAATTTTTGAGCTGCACTCAGGGTGGTATAGTAATTATGTGAATCCATGTCAATGCACCTTGAAAAATTAGCGTTCTTCTATGGCTTCCTTAATAACCCAAAGCGAAACCGGTATCACTTGAAAGAGTTTATTGTTCTGATTAAGCCTTTTTTTTCTTTTTCCCGTTCACTGTCTCTCTCGAAGCTGATGCAAAGTGTACTGTGCAAGCTGTTTCTAACAGGATTATCTTTGTTATATTTATTTCTCTATGAATATCTTACAAGATGTTTAAAGCAAGCTCGTACACTGGCTTCAGTGGGCCGTACCAACAACAATTGAAAATACTGAAATTGAATTATTCATTTATACTGTAGATAGCCTTAAGGAAGCAAAAGGGGTAACAAAATTATGAATAGAATCACAGTAATAATCTGGCTTTCATACGAAAAAATGCAAATTTCGAAGCTTTTATGACTTCAGAAGGAACAAATTTTATCCGTTATCAGGTCATGTTTGTGTTACTCGGGCAAGGCGGGCGCAACTGGGCAATGATTTTACTGCAACCTGAGTTCATTTTCTTTAGGAATAACTATATCTCTACCTACCAACAGGTCTGCTACTACATACAGGAGCTTCATGTGCCGTGTAGTAATCATATAAGTTCCAGTACTCGGTAAAGTTGACCTCAGTTTTCATGACTAGGCACCGCTGCTGCTGGTGTCACTGTGATCATTGAGAACATATAAACCTGAAAAAATAATTGAGAGGATTTCGAATTTGCTCGTGAACCTCGGTACAGATGTTTTTGTTCGAGAAAACTTATTGCAGATTTGCAGTTTGCATTTCCAATAGTCATGTAAATAGTACTTGTTACATATTTTACTTCTTAATATAAGTTATTGGTGTATTTGTTTTTCGTGAATTTGTCTAAAATAGACATATATACATATAGTCGTATTTTGATGAAAGCTAAAACTCACAATTAAAGCCTGTTGTTTTAACTCAGTTTATGTACAAACGACTTCTAAGTGTTCAGGGAAACTGTATTTTGTACCTGCAAATGTTACAATAAATAGAAATATTTTAGTTGTATGCAAAAGAAACCAAGTCAGTTCTAAGTTACAGAAATGTTCGTACGCTCTGCAATATCTTGTAAATTACTTGAGAGTTCTAGTTTCAAGCATAAATTTTCAACTGCTAATTTAGTTTTGTATTGCGCAAAAAGACGATGATGCAGCTTTGCTATGAGGAGGAAGAAAGCGATATCTTTTTCTTGGTTTGTATTTTCAGTTCTCTTGCATTTCTTTAAATTATGACGTATTTCCATCACAGACACCTCTTACAAGAAGTAAAAGACAAATGTTAAGAAGATTAGTGAGTCTTTCCCAAAGCCTGCATGCAGTAACGTTCTCTTTTATTGTACAGCAAGTCCTCGTTATACGGTACATATACGTTCCCGGAAGCCTTACCTCGAATCAAAATTACCGTATACTGAACCCATTATACCATGAAATAATTGGATACGTGTTATTAAATACACGATTTAAAATGAGAAGCTTCGTTACTACGCGACGGTCTGTTCTCAGTTCACCCTCCTGATTCAAAACCATAAACGATTGTATTTTCGTTTAAATTGAGGCTATTTATCAAGATATTTGTAATGCTCGTACGTGGGAAATTTCAATACATTTCTTAATTACTCAAAAATTATTAATGTAGCGCTCGATAATGCTTTGTGAAACAGCTTCTGACCAAATGTTCAAATTAACGACTGCCCACCAGTTTCAAAATGTACTAATTATTTAATAATCAGTGACATATGGTGATGAACCAAAATGAAAGCGATGCTGAAGTGACTATTAATTTGAGGAACGCACGTGGTGTGTTCTTCATGACTGCGTTGAGCACGTGACGTGACGGAGCACTGAGAGCAAATGTCACACGTCAGGTAATGTTTCCATGATATAACACGTATGAAGTTGAATTTGCGTTTCATAGTGTCTCGAGTGACAGTCTATGACTTAGCTAACACCCCATTAGAAATTATCATGGATAACTTTCTTTGTTGTGCCAGAGAATGGGGCAATTATTTGTTGACTCATGCTAAATGTAGATTTGCGATGAAATGTCACTGAAAACATATAATAGTTCTTAATGCTCACGGTTATGAAAGTTAACTATAGTGTATCTGCGTGGCTGTACTTAAAGTAATATTCCCAGAGAGGTACCACATTTAAAACAAAATTTAAGAGAAATTAGGGTTAAAATTGAGACTCTAAATGCAGCTTGCATGTGGGTTCTCGTAGGTCCTCTTTCAGATTTGTTTCGAGACTAGAAGTCTTGTTTAAGTTAAGGGAACTCTTTAAGTTTACAAGATTTTATTTTCTAGAATTTAAATGAGGTATTGGTGCTAACTGTGTGTGCTTCATTTTAGGCTCAGATTCCTTTCATAATGGGAAGTCTTTACTAATGCTAATTATTTCTAGCCCAAGCAGAGCATTTACTTTGTTTGGCGACAACTGAAAAGTATGAGAAGTTTTAGAAGATATACATACGTTACAGAAACACGTTCAACGAAACCGTGTTTTTGTAACTTAAATATCTTGCTAAATTCAACCCCTTTGTCAGCAGTAGCTCATTGTCCGCTTATTTTGTTTGCTGTGGTGAAAGATATTATTGAGCTAATGAACTATCTGCACTGTCTGTTTATTCAATTTTGGATTAATACTATTACTCGATATCATTAGCAAAGATATAGCTTATTGTTGGTGTTGAACTGGTCTGTGTTATTAATGCCTATGCAGACTCTGCCTGGAGCTCGAAAGACTTAAATGTCGCTTCATTTCATGTCCTGTGTTCAAACATTGTGTGCCTCTGCTTTGAACTTATAATTGTCAACCCTAATTTAAATTTGGTTGGCATAATTAATTCGAAGGTCGCTGTTTGCTTACAATTAGAACACAGAGTTCCATGCAGGGTTGTCAGTCGTGATGAGCTCCAAAGAAGAGTCATTTGGCGGTCCCCATTTAGAATTCGATCACTTCGTATGAACCAACCTAGCAACAATTTAATTAAATCATAGGCTTCAACAATTTGGTTCATTGGTAAAAATCAATCGCGTGTCAGTCGATAAATTTGTAGAAATGAAACCAGTAACATTCGATCAGTTTGTAGGAATCAATCTTCTAACACGATCAGTTCGTATAAATTGGTCTTGTAACTGTGGTCAATTTATAGGTATCAGCTTATCAACAATTCTGCTGCTTTCTCTCTACCCAATGTAACTTTTTATGGAATTACAGGTGATTTCTGTCAGTTATGTTATATCCTTTAAAGAATAAGGGAAATTTAAGAATAAAATTAATGTGTCTTACGCTGAAATAAAACAAGAATCTTGGGTGTTCGTGGTGTGATTGTGAATGAGAAATGACTCACGGCCGTGCTCACTCGGATGAGAAAGTAATATCCTGCAGGCTCATTTAATTACTTGAACTTCTTAATCGTTCAGAATGTTAGCGCTTAATTTCACTTGTTCTGTAGGCCTCGTTATCTAAATGAATTGTTTCCCTGCCCAGCGTTATTTCGGAGCACTGCGAGTTTGACTAACAAGTATGTTCGTCAAATCTAACAAGTATGTTTGACTAACAAGTATATTTGTCAAATCTAACAAGTATGTTTGACTAACAAGTATATTTGTCAAATCTAACAAGTATGTTTGACTAACAAGTATATTTGTCAAATCTAGCAGGTATGTTTGACCAACAAGTATATTTGTCAAATCTAGCAGGTATGTTTGACCAACAAGTACATTTGTCGAATCTAACTAGTATGTTTGACTAATAAATAGGTTTGTCAAATCTTGACCACTAAACATTTACCACAGCTTGTTTCACGATAAGTCATCTTACACGGAGGGTGACCAAATTCACATTTATGATATTTTTACCTCTGTTTGTCATGTAAAAATATGTTCAACATTTAAGAGGTTAAGAATTGGAATTTTTTGATGTTCGAATATTTTTTTCAAGCGCAATTTTTTTCCGTCATCTTTCTGATATTGTTTTTCAACACAACCGTGAAATTTAGCGTTGAAGTTTACTTGTACTCTCTGTTTCTATTTCTAGCCTTCACTCGTGGTTTTACTTTTCATTTCTTTATTAATTGAATTTTTTTCTATTCCAAGTTTAGATTTAAATTTTATTAGTCTGCACCCTGATATAGTTTCTTTACGCAACTGCTATATTTAACGACGAAGTTTACACGTGCCTTGTATTTTACATTCTAGCTTTCACTCGCGGTTTTCCTTTAGATTTGGCGCTGTGTGATATGAAGAATCCCACTACACCATGACGCATGGTAGGTCTCATAGAAGCAGCTTCTCATGGGTGGTTGTAACTGTTGGTCTCCGTAAATAAATTGCGTCCATGTGCGACAACTATGATCCTCCCTGTTCCTTCAATCGCAGGGAATGGTTCCTGTACACTCGCTGTGGTTGCTACTTGCAGCTTTGAGTAAAACTTTCTTTGTGCCTCAAAAGTTATTTCTATAGAGGCTGTTTCGAGATCCCGACTCTCAGAAGCATAAAAATTAAAGAATTGCATTTTTCGCGATTTTCTATGCATTCGTAGCATCAAAATAATAGTAATATAGCTCAAATGAGAAATATATTTATCAGAACAAAACATTTAAATGTCCATCGTAGTCATTTAATGAAAGCTGGAAGTGAACAAATTTCTACTCTGGAATCCAAATAATAGAAAAAACTGGTGGCTACCAAGACTTCTGAGTACCATTGACAATTGTGAGACTCGACAACTCGCATGACAACCTTCTTAAATTAACGTTAAATAACATTGTTCTTGTTCGCTTGTCTCTGAATTCGTGAGAAATTGATCCACTATCTAGACAATTATCAGGAAGATTAGTTTGATTAAACACAATAGAAAATGATTAACATCAAGGCTCATTGTGCTTCCTGTTTTGTTCTCTCGCTCTATTAGATTTTGTATTAAAAACTAGGACCTCATTTTACGGACTCGCAGCAAATCATTTTTGTATTCGTCATCTTTATAAGGGAAACTTCAGTGCATCTTTACTGAGTGAAGCAGCGCTTTCGCCTGGGATGTTTAATTCAATAGAGCATTTGCAAACAGTTTCAAAATCTTTCTCAAAAATAATATTCATGAATTTTATATCAATTATAAAAAATTCTACTAGGGAGAATGGGAAGGGCTGTGCGATGATAGAGGAAAATATGATCCTCGAGTAGTATAAGGACTATTTCATAATGGTTTATGCATTGATGTAAAGTCACGTACTCTATGATTAGGTAGAAGCAGGAGCTCATGAAATTACTTTTTGATTTATCAATCGAAATTTAAGAAGCAAAGGTCAACTCTACAAGAAGAATTTACAAATTTCTCCGCTCCGAATAATTCACATAACAAATGTATTGATAATTGTATGGAAGCTTCCACTTGCTCAACCTTTGTGGCCTTGGGGTCAGAAAAGCGTGTATGTAGTATTGACATTCTAAACTCGAGTCTGGTTTCGTTGCTGTGTTGGTAAGTTGAATGATACCTCCAGAATGCCAAGCTCGTATAAGTTTAGTGTGAGCTTTATGTGCTTTTGTGTTTAACAGTCTGATCTCGGGAACAGTCAAATTTTTTTTTTAAATATGTCGATGTATACAAATTCAGTGTGCTAAACTGCTGGTTTACAAATAGGATAATCCTCTCATGGCGCGTTAAAATATTTTCAAAATATACGAAAAATCACTACACGTTGTTGTCGTACGCTTCATTTTAATGAGTTCGTTATTGTGTGTATTGAGGTCAAGTCTGTGATGTGTTTCACTAAGTAAGAATCTCGTTGGTTACGCTGAGTCTCCAGGACGCGTCAATCGATGACAGTAATAGAGGGCATAATGCCTCTTCAAAATATCAGCCTGATCAATGCCAGCCCACTTCCTCTATCAATTATTGCTACTCAGACGGTCAATCCCCTTAATAAGCTTGCTGACGTATCGATCACTTAGGGTCAAGTATCAGCCTGAGCAGGCACGGGTATGGTATCATTTCATAGCTAATTTTCAAGAGTAGGGTTATTTTATATCATCAAGGGAATGAAAGTTAGTTAAAGGATGTTTCAACTCTGAACGTATTACAAACATCTTTATCATAATTAAGCCCTGCAAAGAAATTTTTTTAGAGTTCTTAGTTCTGGGCTTTAAGTGACAGTAATACTAACGTTACGTGCATATTATCCTCAGATTTTCTGAAGTTTACTTACCTGAACGCAATCTATTCCATATTTCAAGAAGTCCAGGTACTAGATTCGTTTGAGTACAGTGACATTAGTTATCATGGTGCGGTTTCCTTGTGTGATTTCAGGCTGGCTACACATTACTATCATTGATTCAAATTGATTCCTTAGAAACATTCGACAATTTTTAAGTGAATTATGCCTTATACTTGAACTTTTTTAATCCTTGTTGACTGTAGGTAACGATAATCATACTATATAAATAATACACAGTTTGTTGCTTCCTTGCTTGATTGTTTGATTCGTCTCTCTGTCACGCTCTTAAGGATTTAGATAGGAGGAAATTCGTCTACTGAATAACAAGATGAAATACCATGAAATTTCATCCCTAAATTACGATTGTAACTATATTTTCTGGAATATATACTCGAAAGTCGAAATACTGCATTAGAGTTTTTGATCCTGTCGTACATAGAGTATTTCGCATATTTTTTTCAGCTGAATTTTTTTCGTAACCGTTGAAACTTCGTGTGGAGTAGAGGCCAAATATTCGGAGTAGAGGTCCCTGGTTGGGTCACTCCAGGTAGTCACGATACGGAACCCAGTGCTGGGTCATTACAATTTTTTGTTTCCTTGCAAGATGGGGGAAACATTGATTTAAAATGTAGGATATGTAGATACAGTCTTATTCTACTCAATGACTGCATGTTTCTACTTTAAATTGTGCTATTGGACCAGCTCATTTACATCGACTGCCTCATCTAACGGACACACTGAGAGGCTCGAGAAAAACCGCTTCACTTTGAAAAGTAGCTCGGTACATGAATTGCTGTCTCTTTGATTGAGTTTTTGATCCTGTTGTGCATATGCTATTTCGCATATTTTTTGTCGGGAAGTGCTAGGAGCTCTGCTTGCTCTTCTGCCTTAGCAATTTGCTAAAAGAAGGCTTCCCTCATAAAGAAGTCATCAACTACCAGCGGCAAACCAAAATTATAAACAGAATATAACTTTTCTCAACGGCAAGATGCTCCTAAACAGCTTTAATATCGTAGAACGGGGATGTGCCGTATCATCAACAAGTATGATTTGGATACAAATTGAACCTGAAAAATTCATTAGAACAATGGAAGAAACGCCAGAAAGAAGGAAACGCAGACTAACGCCAGAGGAAAAGAAGGCAAAGATCTCAGCAAAGTACCAGTGATACGGCCAATGTTTGAGCCATGGATGCTAAACTCAAGAAGAGAGCTATCTCTCAAAAACTCAAGCAAGAATGGACCGTGATCGTGAAAAAAAAGCATCTAAAGAGGCAAATTTTGCCGAAAGAAAACAGTGAAGAGTAAAGAAAGGTGGATAGTGCAAGAAGAGCTGAAGTATGCGCTGCGATGTCATAGAAAGAAATAGGAGGAAGGAGACGATTAAAAAGGAAACGATTTGTGGATAGGACAGTCACCATGTCGCAGGAAGACTTGGATGAAAGGAGAAGAATTGAAATTGTTACAATTGTTGTTCATTGGCGAGCACCACTGAAGTATTATCACAGAATCTCTGCCGTCATTTTTGACGGATGGGTACACTAGTAAGAGTATAATTAGAATATTCAACAACGTGATACTCTTTGCCAAAAAATTGTGTTAAAACTAATATATCATGAAACGGGACTCGCAATAATTATTAGCTTGCATAAACATTTGCTGCAAACACAAAGTATTTAAATTGCGATCAAGTAGGTACCTCTATAGAAAAAGACTGAGTTGGCGGTCTGTGACCAACAAATTTTAGCTTGCCGTGAAGTTATGAAGTGACCAGCTGCTCCGTTACTTATGTAGCTGCTACAGGGACTTTCGCTTGCTACAGAAACGTTGCCTGCTGAATAATGCCCGGTGCATGTACAGCAGTCGTATTTCAGAGAGATTTCTACGCTGAATATAGATAAGGCTGAACACCAGGCATGACTTTACGCTGGACTTGATGCAACGGTCAGTTGCAACAAATATATTGCCCATTGCTCAAAATTTTATGCAGTGTATTAAAATATATGTTAAAAAATGGCGTGTTGCTCTACTCGAATTAAATATATCATGTTAAATAATCTGTGCGATTATCATTTAATGAACAATGGATAACGTAGGCCTTTTAAACAGATTCTCATTCACTGATAAAACATAAAGATATTTTTATTATATACTTATTTTTAATTACAGTATGCAACCGACATGAATATTTCTGTGGGAGATTCATCAGGTAAAGGGAAGGTTAAACATTTAAGAAGATATCACTGAGTGTTTACCTTGGTTCTGGTTCCTTGCAATCAGTTATGCGCTGACTCTTGTACAGAACAGACCCTCTGTAAAAGATGCTTCTTTTAAACCATGGAAAATAACTATTTTAAAATAAGATTGAATGCCAATTTTCTGGTGAAACTCGAAAAGAAAATATAGCTCATGGAGGAAATAGAAAAGTTTACTGTGCTACTCCTATAAAGGAAACTGCAGTTCACAAGTGGATTCACGGATTCAAAGAAGAAAGAGACAACCTTGGAGACGACCAGGAACACCAAAAAATGACCGAAACAGTGAAGCTGCTCAAAAATTCATTAACCTCAATTTTTCCAGATTTAAAAAAATTTAATAATTGGTACCAATGGTTTTTTTTTGTGTTCCACCTATTGGGGCTAGACGAAGGCCATCAACCAGTTTCTCCGATGGAAAGCGGTATGATAGAGTTGATCACTTGGTTGAAGATGTACCAAAACGGAAGAGAAGAATATGTGCAAGTGTATTGCCATGGCTTGGCAAATTCTATTCTGCACGATAATTTGTGACTTAGCGAGCTTTCAGAGCGTTGGGTCCCAAAAGCGTTACGCCCTGATTGCTTGATTTTTCGATGGGACCTGTCCTTGACGATATTGAACAAAATTGAAGACAATGAATAGCATTTTTTAGCCACAGCTATCATCAGAGATGGCAACTATGTTGAAAAAAATGAAGATAAATCAGATTTTTAAACAAATAATTTATTTTCTGAAAAATTTTGCGAATTTTTGATCCCCTGACGCAAATTCCGCTCGCTCAATTAAAAAGTTTTAACTTCCATAGGTGTCATTTTGTGTTTTATAAGATTTTCTCGTACCTGAAATGATTTGGTCGTCAAAATTTTTTGTCGACCTAGTCTGTAGTGCGATATAATTACTGAAGCACGGGTACGTATTCATTGAATACGTTTGTCAGCTGTACCATAATTTTATTCCACTAGGGAGGAAAATTAGGATCTTGCTCTGAATTAACTTTCCCATTAATGACTTCTCCAAACATCAAGGGGAGAATGCTTGGTGTATACCATGCCCCCACCCCTTCAGGAACCCCACACGTCATGTCTACTATCAAAAATGTTAAGTAAAACTGGAGAACCTCCGCATCCTGGAGAACTTTTTGGTCAGTTTATGAGCTCGTACGTCGTGGATGGCATTGATGTTCAACCATACGCGCCGTTGTATCATCCCTTATTACGAACACAGTTTTCAGGGCAGTTGCTAAAGACAAATATCCCTCCATCACGTTGAGTGTTTTGGCTTCGCCGCTATTGCTATCATAAAATGCATCGTTCCTCGCCGGCCGCTCGTTCATGTCACTCATCGTGGCTGAAGGTATTAGCGAACAGCAATTGCTCGGCCTGCTCTGTAGAGGCTGCTGCTGGTGCTCCTATCTACTCAGGTATTTGGGGTACAGTCTTGTTCGTGTGATCAGTCCTGAGTTGAAGACTGAGGCTGCACGAACGAACGTGAGGACGTTGTGAACAAAATGAGCTTGATTTATTATTTCGTTGTCTGTCATATCGTTTTATTCCTATAGCTTGGTTTTTATTTTACTTATTTTAAAGGCCAACTTTTCTGGAAACTCAGAGTTTTGTTAGTGATGAAGAAAGATGGGAAACCTAAAAGTTAAATAAAAGTTCATAAGATGAAGAATCGAGATTCTACCATTTCGGATGATTGTACGGATTTTTTTTAAAGAGACAATAATATGGTAAAAAATTTTATTTACTCTACGTCAATCCAACAAAGAAGTATGGTAAATCATAAACCACTAATGCTCTGTATCTTACAAAACTAAGTTATGGCAGCACGGCAGTATTCCATGTATGACTTTCAGATTGTGATGTGATGCATTATGATCATTGGTGTCATTTTACACATAACTGGCTAATATATCAAGAAAAATTCAAGCAAGTTCTAGGCATCCATTTGTTAACCGATTTTTGAGGCTAGAGTTATGCCTTTTTTGTGATTAAGTAAACTTTACAACTGGAATGAACTCAGTGGAATATAATTTTTGCTCCATGTTTCAAAACATAATACATATTTTGTAGCTCTTGTATTTTTTCGAAACTTTTACTTGTGACGAATATTAAAATCCTTCAATTGATAGAAATCCATGTTTTTATTATTGCGAAAATATAACTCCAGCCTGTCATTTGTTATTAACACATTGTATTATATTTTCTTCAGACGAGCTCATCGCCGCTACAGACAGTCGCCCTCGTCTGACGGAACCTGTCAACCAACGTTCCTTCGATTTTTATGATGCTGATCACCTCAACTGTAGCCTGGATACTCTCGAGCAGCGGAAGCATAACGCGTCAGCAAAAGCACGAATCACGCAAACAAATTCAAGTTTTAAAAATGCACTCATAAACCCTCCTTTTGAAAGTATGGATTGGAACAATGCTGTCTATCGTTTGAAACGAAACCAAGGCAAAAAGGGCAATGAAAAGCGAGGCCAAACGTGGATGTCAAAATTACGGTTCTCAAGTACTCAATCAACTTTGTTTTCGACTAACCCTGAGGTCCATGGACACATCCTCAGTGAGAAAAATGACCGTTCTCGGCACTCGTATCCTTGGTTTAAAGACTTTATTGCTCCATATAAACGGAAGAAGCGTCAATTTATTGGACCAAGGCTGGCGTCTAGATTCTCGTTTCGACACAGATCACCTGACATCCATGACACCTCGCCATTTGCTTCGATGACCCGTGAAGTTGTAAGGAGCTTCCAGCCTTTCAATGATTTTATCGTGAACAGTTTCTCTGAAAGAGATGAATTAGCATTCGATTCAGAGGACATTCGTTGGAGAGTAGAGCCACCACGAGAATTGATTTTTAGCAATTCTTCCGGTGGAAGGGTGGACTGTGCCGTGAGCGGAGTTCAGCGCATCAAGCTTACGTGGACGTATGAAGATGGAAGGCCGGTGAATGAGGTATGATAGGTTTACATTATTCGAAATTAAATTTCTCGATCCCTAAATGTGGTCACAACAAATTTCTTTTGAAAATATTTCACTGTAATTTACTAGTCTATCTGTCGAGCGGAGTTACGTTCTATGTCACATTCAATTCTGAAGTAACATTCGAGAGTAACTTGAGTGACTCGACTGGAAATTTATATGGTAGAGTAACTCTCAAATTTGCTCGCATGACAGTAATGTAGAATTCTCTCATCGTCTTGCTCTAACCTGAATCGAAGTCATAATCGTTTTAAATTATAAGCACATTAATGGATGACCAGCGTTTGAGATTGATACGTTTCTATAAAACATCAAAAAACTTTACACTCCAGAAAGATGCATTCGGTCTGATTGTTGAAGAATGCTTTAGTAGGATATCGCCATTTTTTTCAGAAAATGTGTTCACTTTGTTTTCATGTACCTTGAAGAGATTATTTAAAACATAATTGTTATTGAAGAAATGGGTCAGAATCATTCATCTATGTTGAAAAATATATGTGTAAATGGGCACGTATTAGTTATGATAATGAACGAGAATTTAATCCATAGTTGATTTTTTTACGTATTTTTGCGTAGAAGAGGTTGACATTTATGTTTAAAAATGTATTGCCCGGCGTACTCCATCGAGTGCAATGCACTTTCCTTGTGAGGTGGCTGAAGCTTACATTTTAAAAGTATGTATCACTTTCTATCCTCTGAATGAATTTATTCCAATTTCCTTAAATGATTTGCTCAATTTTTATTTCAGTCTTTCACGATGAATGTAATTTTTGTTCAATTATTGGCCAACATTCGCTTGCTCCGTTGTATAATATTAGTTCCACTATTTATTGAGACTTTTATTTTTGATTGCAATGAAATTCAACGACTTCTACAATGAAAAATTTTTCCGGCTGAACTTTCACCCGCTCATAGCAGTCATCAATTATTGTTAAAGTGATGTTCAATAATTGTCTGCTATGAACTACAATTTCCAATGAAATTTGATTATGCTTTTTTCGAAACAATGCAGTGAGGCGTTCAAAACAAAATAAAAAATATACGAGTTGATATATTTAAATGCATAGCTTCAGCAGAAGCCTGTACTGATGCCCTCTCAGTCGGACGATTTTATTAAAGATATTCAATCCCAAAACTTGGTTCATGATCATATTCATGTGTGCTACAATATTAAATCCCTGTAAAATAAACTTCACTGAATCTCAATTACGTTCGAAGTTCAATATCTTGTCTGAAAGACTTATAATCAAAACTTCGGCAAAGTTACGTAAGATTTGAGAGGAAGGGGAGATTCGCCAAGGGTTAATAGTGACGCGCATGCTAGAACCAATTTAATTGAAAAATTATCAGAGTAATAGGCACTTAGTAGTGAGTCCCCATTCATAGTTTTCAATGCCCCTCGTTTACTGAATTTCCTTATTTTGAATATAGAAGCTAAAAAAATGGCAGCCAAATAATCTATAACTTTTTTTAAATAAAAATAAAAATTGTGTCTTAAATGCTATCTCTGATTCATGTTCAGGGCTAATAAAACAACTGCTTAAACACCGATAATCATTACTCTAAGAATTATTGTGTTTCTTAGTGTATAGGAACTTGAAAAGTGCGTCATTTTATCAGTCAAGAGTTTAATCTAAAATATAGTACCATAACGATATAAGGTGCTATAGTGGTAGACTGAAAGATCCTTCCTTGGTCGGTTATGGGAGTTTATTAGGCGAGGTAAATACTTAAGGTAGTTTAGTTAATTGATGGAGGAGTTAGGCCTGTTAAATACCTCAGTTAATTTAATTAATTGATAAGCTAATTAGGTCAGTTAATAATTTATTTAATTAAAGTAATAAATTTCGTTCCTGTTCAATTAACTTAGTGGTAATATACTCGTGCTCTAACTGGTCCTACATCGACTCATAATGACGGTATGCTGAAATTCCGCGAGTCATATGACTATTGTGTACCAAGAGACATACAATTATTGCTTCAAAATTTATGACTGCAGACATATTAGCCTTTCTCCTCCTATCATACTTTACTCCTGGTGCCTGTATGTGATAGAGGTGTTTATATGTGATTGATGCCTTAACTTTAGAAGGCATGGGGCTTGTGTAGCAGCAAGAAAGGACCATTCGGCTAGTTCCTGTTGCCATACTCTTTTTTATTCGTGCAGGTCCCTGGGCTACTGTCAGTATCTGGCAACGGCAGTCTTGTATTCCCACCTTTCTCAGGCCACCGTTATACGGCCGCCCTTCACTCCGCTACCTACGCCTGCCTGGCCTCGTCCACAGCAGGCCGTCTCAGGTCTCGGCCCGTCACTGTCAGGGCTGGTGAGTGTTCATCTTAGCCGCAAAATCTCATGCTCCGTTTAACAGTCCTTCTTTTACAAGGCAGACTAATGTCGTTGGCAAAAGTTCCTACTCCTTTTAACATTCCTTCTATTAAAGAGAGGGTGATTGTTTATCTTTTGTTCAAAACCTCCTTCTCCTCTTAACACAGTCTTATTTTTTACGCGGCGAGTGAGTATATTTTAGGCAAACCCTCTTACTCGTTTTCCCAATGTTCCTTTTACCTAGAGAGAGGGTGTGTGTCATCCGCAAAATCTCTTGTTACTTTCTACAGTTTTAATTTAATTACAATTTCGTACTAATGACTCAAATTTCTTTTACTCCTTTCTCGTTTCATTTATAAGTATGAAAATCCTTCCACTGATAATTTTAATCGTTTGATAATCTAGGTAAATCTCGAAGAACTCACGCATTCAAGCAGCTCATAATTGGCTAAAAATCAATGCAAAATATTTAGAATTTATGACTGCAATTTAAGTACTATTTTGTTTTAAGAAATCCGTTTAGAGTGTTCTGTTTTTACAAAAAATTTTTTGAGATTCTATTCGAATTTATAAATTATATACATGACTGAATTGCGCGAGGTAAAATAGCTTTCGTTTTTCTGTAAAAATACCATTACCAGATTGATTTTTCTTTGATTTACATGAAATATTAGGAGATGAATTTCAAGTTTTTCGTGAATGACAGTTCATAAATCCCATGAGCATGAGAGTAAAATCTCAAAATTTCCATGAATTTTGAATTGTAGCAACAGAACGATTCAAAATTTATCACCAAAATAGTTAACTTATATTTACCTTAGATATAACTGTAACAAATAATAATAAACAAAAGTTCAACTGTCAGTTGCACTAGCATCTGTTAGAAGTTTATCAAGTAAAGTACATTGCAAAAATACGAGGGAAGAATGATTGTTCCTCATGAAGAAATGATGCGATTATGATTGTACACACTCATCTCAGTGACTGTCTAGCTTCTTGCGGTTTGGTTGTGTCACTAACGCATTGCTGCTAGAGGACTGTCGATTCAAATTCAACCTAAATATTAACTTGACGCATTTTTGTTCTTTTATACAAAGCCCTTCAGTGATTTTAATATCACAGATCGTCACAAAACGCATATTCACAAAGATTGACCTTCCTTAATTTTGTTATTAGCTTCAGCTATGTGTTTTATTCATTCAGTTGTGGACGTGCCATACGAAGCGTACGTACGGGACCAGCACGTGATGGCCGGCAACGTGGCCGTGCTGACGTGCGAGCTGCCGTCCTACGTCAGGGATTACGTCACCGTCACGTCGTGGCTGCGGGACGACGCCTTCAACATCTTCCCGTCCCTCAGAGGGGGTGAGTACGTCCACAGTTCTGTCGTGTAGCTTAATGAAGAATACTGAAAGCGCTGCGGGACGATGCCTTCAATAATTCCACGTCCCTGTGAGAAAGTTCATAATCGAACTCCTGAGTAAACTTTCATTGGATGAACATATCGTTTACTGTTCAATGGTAGCTTACTGCCTTCTGTTATTTATGTTTTACAAACTGGTGCTTATGAGAAATTTTAACGTTTTTTGAGCGAAGAACAACTTCTTACAAGAAACTCGTAAATTTCAGAAACCTAATTATTTAACACATTGATCACAATTAGTTTGCATGTATAACAAAGATCCCGTGTACCATATATGGTGCACAATGCGGTTAAAGTGTTAAAATATTGTGAATGAATTGAAACAATACATTTAGATTCCAACTGGCTCCAAACTGATGAAAGTAAAGAGAGTTGAACAAATTCACATGCTTCTGCCGTAGCCTTGCTCGTCATGATCGCTAAAAGACAGTTGGCAGACAAATAAAGTAATGCCGTTAGTTCGTTCTTAGGCACTCCATGCGTTCTTCTAGTTCGTGAGCACCGCAGCGGCGTCCCAAATGCCACTCCTAATTTGAAACGTTCATTGCTTCACAGACAAATTGCCTGTCCAAGTTCTTTCGTAGGGACCCTAAAAATATAGCAGCAAATTAAGAACTTCACAGAACATCTAAGACTAAATGTAAAAACAATGGAGGCCCGTAGACAGGCATGGAATGTTGAATGGAATTCTAGCGACGAATAATCCACTTTGTGAAACTTTTAAGCAGATTTCAGGCAGGTATTAAGTGTTATCAACGGCACTTTTTTCCTTTCTAGCTTGAACATCTTTGATTGTGGAACGTTATAAAATACGCATAGTATTCCAGTGAATATCAAAAGACACGCATATCCTGTTGCAAAGTATTTGTGTATTCTCATCAGGTCGCAGCGTAGCATGCATACTTTCTGCGTATACACGTGAGGTAATGCACAACATTCTTGAAAATGCTTTTTGTGAAAAAATGTCATGAATTTACAAAACCAATGTTGTTAATTGAGGGCATCAGTTTTATTTCAAGTTAAATGACGTCATTACCGGGTGAGAAATTCCTTACGGAAATTTTTGCATGAGCGTACCAGATTATTTTTTTAAATGTCACTAAATGAAGGTTTCACAGCACTTTCACTGTCTATTTATTTCACGACTGCACTCAATCCCTCAGTTGTTTGATAAACATTCAGAAATTATTCTGGGATATTCTTCACAATCAAAGTTCATCATAAGTGTAATTTTTTTAAATCTTCGAAATTTGTACCGTGTTCAGCAAATCTTAGCTACATTTTGATGGTTTACGTCGAAATTCAGCAGTGCTTTAATTTGAGAATGGTAGAAAAAATGTGGAAGAGAACGAAAAGATGTAAAGACAGTGAAACCCATTGAAACCATGTTTCTGCCCTATGTCGGAGCTAGGTTTTTAGATATTGTCTTCTCCTGTAAGTTAAGCTTATTTATTCTCTCAATGATATGTCATCTACTCTTTTCGAACATTCACTAACTGTTACGAGAACTGATTTCGTTTTGAGCGTCAATGAGTTTTTTCGTGTTTTCCCGCAAATTTCTTTATTTCTGTTCATATTTTTTCCATTGTTTATTAATGCTTATGATTGCCTACCCGAAAAACTAATTAAAAAAAATTTTTGACCTTTTCTACACCTTGCTAGAAATTGAATGAAGATAAAAACAGTTAAATTTGTTACTGAAAATATTTTATTTTTCGAATAATAACTGCTTTTCCCTGCACTAGATTTATCAGCCATGTTTCTGGTCTCGCTTTTTTTTGCAGTATTTTAATACATTTCAGTTCAAGAGCGTATGCGAACAAGAGCATAAATGCTAAATTTTCTGTCAATTGTTGAGGATGTTGATTGTTATGCTTTCAGTCGCAAATTCTCGTAAAACTTCGAAAATGTAACTAGGTTAAACGTTTAATTCTGACTTCTGTTCAAATAATACTATACATGGGCCAGCTCACCATGCTTTTCAGTCGTGAGTAAGAGGAATATGACGTGGATTATGAAGAAGAACAGTACATTTCTGAACTATTTTTCACATGTTTTCGACGGTGCATGAAATATATTCTGATTTTTATGGAGTGCTAAACTATTATTTGGGCTATTGATAGCAAATTCAAAACTTATTTTGTAGCAGAACCAGTTTTTACTGAATGGCTGAAGAGCTATTGAGAACGTAGATGACGATCCCAGACGAATTTGGCTCTCTGCCCTGAAACTCAAACCGTTCGAATGATCGTTGGCTGTCGAAATGCCTCATTTCCTTTCTAGTCTGTATAGTATAGAACTAAATTTAGGACTACTCTATATTGGTTGGACGAGATAGAGCCATTTTTTCATCAAGAGCACGTCATGAAACCCGACTTTTCTGTGCATTCAGACACTCAGCTTGAATTTTTAAAAATGTAAACGCAAGTTAGTGCCGCACTCTGTAACTTGTTTTGCACAGCGCAAGGTCTCTTTCTAGTTTCAAGCTTGGCAAGATGCCACAATGAACTTCGTTTTGTATAAAATTGGATTGCAATGTACAAATGTAATACTTCATGAAAGATTATGTACTAAGGACTCACAATTTGCAATATTTTTTAACGTTGAGATATCTCTGAGCATCTTTTCATGTACGGGACATATGTAGGTGCACTGGAATTTTCTTACTGGGGAAATTAGTTACAGTTGAAAAACACTAGGTCGTAAACTGTTCTCTGTTTCGTGAGTAACTTTGCGTTCCTAGGATTATTGCACTATTAATTATGAAAATCATAGACACTTACCCAAATATTACGACGCTTTCTTACAATTCATTAAAAAATACAAGACAAAAGTAACTATTCAAAATAACTTTTTTAGTATGAGAAATAACCATTGCTTTCTGAAATCGTACAAACTGAATACCTGCTTCTCAACTGAAATTAAATATTTCATGTTTCATATTCACACGAGAATATTAGAACGGTTGCAAACAATTCATTTAGTGCCGCTTACTTTGAAACAGAAGGAATCAACAGAATTCATTAGCCCTTGCTGAAAAACAAGCAAAAATAGTCATTTTAATAAAAATTCTGGGATTATTCATCTTTTGAACTTCACAGCCCTGTTTTAATCATCATGGATACATCGTACTAGTAAAATACTTAACGGATAATTTAATCAAAGGCATGAATATTTTATTTTGCCTGTGAGTAGTATATATGGTAAACATACAAAGTGATTATTATCGTCGTTACTTTGAATAGAAAAAATTAAACAACCAATACATACATCTCTTTTATCTTTTAGTTCTGGAATTATTAAGCCCGCAACAGCCTTTTCGAATTTAATTTCTTCGTTTTCTCCTTCCGATTAACTTTTAAAAAAGAAAATCACGCCTTCTGTTCAAGATTCAGAGTGAAAATGCAGTGTTAGATGCCAGTTTTTAATTTAGAACTGACATCAAACGTAGGGCTGTGAGAAGCGAGAATTGTTAAATTATGATATTTTCCAAATCTTGGATTCTTGTGGACGGTTTTTGTCCGCTGCACTTAGATTGTTTTATTGTATCGAGGACTGTGATTTGATCGCTTGGGCAGAGGAACAACATTTTTTAGTCTTTAATTCATAAGATGTGTAATGAGGTAATTGTGGTAGCAAAGTAACGATTTATTAACTGCAAAATTATGATGATTTTAAAAAAATTCACTTGTGGTTTGCACCCAGCAATTTGCAAATTCTACTAGATTTTTACTGTGGTCCACCTTGCAGTAACCCAATACATTGCACTTTATTTGATGTTGTGTGTTCTGCATGGAATAGCTGTAGATATTCATTGATCTCACTGCTTTCTTTATCCATTTCGCAGACGGCAAGTACCACGTGACGAGGAGCGGCGTGCTGCGCGTGCTGAGTGTGACTGCTGCTGACTCCCGTGCTGCCTTCCGCTGCCGCACCCTCAGCACGCTGACTGCTGCAGCTCAGCTCTCCGCTGCAGCACGCATCGTGCTGTCAGGTACGTGGTTCCGTGCTGCACCCTCAATGCTGACTGCTGCAGCTCAGTAATCCAATGCAGCACGCATCGTGCTGCCAGGTACATTATTTTCCCTTAGATGTGGACTGTGACAATCCTTAGTGACACAGCGTTTCATTTTTACTTTCTGTGTGTGCAGGTGATAAACTGAGTATTTTTTCGAATTATTCTGTTTCCCACCTGGCTGTGCCTTGGGAACATGTTTCTTTGATTTGTGCAGATCACTTCTGATCAAGTTGATTATCTAAACATCACGCTTTTAGGAAACTGAAATCATGTGTTCTGACAAGACATTGCTTACAGTTGTATTTAATTACAAAAGTTATGACATTATTATTAAAATTATATAGTTTACGGCGTGTACGTTGCGAATGAAAAGAACGTTATTTGAGGGTTTTCTATGTTACCTTATCATCATCCGGGAATGAAGCCTTGAAAGTAACTTCGTTAATTACATTCCTTAGGGTCATTTTATGGGAACTATGATGAAGCTCTCCTCGGTGATATCCCAACTGACTACGGGTGAGTTGTGATGAAAAATATGCCGAAAAATGAAGAACTACTTTGAACTTAGACCCCTGAAAACTACTACTTAGAACTTGAGACGAAAACATGCTGCCTGTCTTCGAACAAAGTAGCTCTTTGTAAGTTTTTATGCAGCGCACTATTGCCTAACTTTGACAGTGAAGCATCTCTGTTGTACTTTTGAAGTTCAAACTTCAAGGTAAAATTATTGCGATGTGGCTTCAGTGAAAGAGCTCAACTGCCCAAGTTCCTTCGTAAAATACTCAGGCCTCTAATGCATGTAGATACGGCACCAAAACAGGAGACCTCTCCTTAGCAAAATGACTTTTAGGGCAACGCAAGGAACGAATTACTCCTTTCTCAGACTTACTCTTGGTCGATCACTTCCAACTTGATATTAATAGCAACAGTTTTTACGTGACGTAGTGGTGAAATGCGTAGAGAAATGTAGATGTGACCATATTTTGTATGTGGCGTAGTGGTGAAGTGCGTAGAGATATGTTGATAGTGACCAAAGTTTGTATATGGTGAAGTGCGTGGAGGTATGTTGATAGTGACCAAATTCGGACATGGGTTTGAGGCTGCCCATTGTATGTGTGAGGAAGCTTATCTCCATAAATTCTATCATGGTCTTGAGGTTCATTCAGATCGAATGTGCTTATATAATTATCAAACTTACCTCGGTAGCTACAGGACTTGTATTATAAGTATTCTCTTTTATGAGTAAACATGATGTGTATTCCTCTCACATCATGGTTTTCTCGCTGTTTTCAGTAGAAACAGGGATAACATAATTTATTAATGACACTTAAGTTTTAATTAACTTTATTATTCTATTCGTTTAAAATTTGGTATTGTTTGATATTTTTTCAATGTATAGATGATTTCTATTTTCATTGGCATAGCTTATGTTTAACTCCACGTCTCCTTCCTCTTTGTGATGTTTTAAATTCAAATTTCTAGATATTAGTCAAAGTGAATTTGAATTTATTGTAAAACGAATATATATATTTTTTCTGAACTGCTTAATATTTAGGTGTTCAAACTACTTTTAAGATGTTAATCCAGAAACCTTTGAGATAAGCATGTATTAGTTCATCTCCTGTTAGACATTGCTCTTCAGATGAATGCCGAATTTTTCTGCTTAATACCAATAACTATTTTTGTCATCAAGAGTTTTTGTCTGAGCTGACAATCCTTTATGGAAAGTATTTTTTATTATCAATTTCTACCGAAAATACAAGAACGTTCTAATTATCAGCACACATTTGAACTTATCTTAAACAATTCTGATTCTCGTGATGCAGCAATTCACATTCACGTACGAAATGGTGCGAACAAAAGCCACAAAATAAGTAAATTTCGTTACTTTTTGTTAGCTCTTCTTATACATGCAGTTGATTGCAAAAAACTGAAATGTGAAGAACACAATGAGCTTTTGAATTATGACCAATTTAATTCTACTTTCGTTGATACGGTCGAAAATTATTTAAACAAAATCGTTAGTGATATTTTATAATCATTAGTTTGCTGTGCATGAGTCAATTAGACTTCTTTTAGGATTAGAAGCATCAGCAAATGACAAAAAACTTATATGCAGGATTTCATTAATGACGCAACTGTTCGAAACGAACGGCTGAAAATAAAACACAAAGACTATTTTATTACCAGTAAAAGTGAAGTGTGTTTTCTTATTCAAGCAGAAATCGAGCGTTTAATGTTACTTGCGCAATGGATATCGAAACTGTTCATATATGAAAACATTTTCATTGTTCCCTTATGTGATTCACTCGGATATTTTTTCCTAGTCAGTCATGCTTCTATTATGTCTTACTGTTTAACCCTTTCACGACCAAATTATTTTCATACTGATTAAAATATTGCGTAAATTACCACATTTCTTTTCTAATCTCTATGTAATTTTACTGTAATTTTGAACGAAATATTTAGAATATGGGACTAAAGGGAATGATTTTTAAAGGTTTTTTTGGGACATATTAACCCAACGGTAGCGAAAGGGTTAAGAGCAGAAGATCTTTAGAATGCCCTCTTGGTTGTTGACCAATGCTCACCGATGAGCTATGATTTGTGTTTCCAGTATCTTTTGTCTCTACCACTTGCTACTGCCATATGCATCATAAAGAATAAAAATCAAATTTCAATCTATCAAAAAGGCAAATACAGGGGTTGGACAAAATAATGGAAACACCTCGTAAAATGCATGCTTGAAAATAAATGTGTTTCAAGTGAAATGTGTAGGTGGCACTGGTGTTCTCGCCACTGACGCCACCATGACAACATCGTAAATACGCTGCACAGGTCAGTTATTGTCGTCACTATTCTGTGAAGTAATTGCATCATGTTAGAACTAACAGACTTCGAACTTGGGAAAATTCTTGGAGCGCGTATGGTGGGTACTTCTACAGGGTGTCCCAGAAGTAACTGACCCTTTTGATTTGCTAATAAACCGAAAACTATTAACGCTAGGATATTGAAACTTATTTTATTCCAAAGAAAAACTTTTTTATGGCACAATAGGATACTTGGTATCCTATTTACGAACCAGCTTGACATTTGATTTTTGCTTCATTGCAAACCCTTAATTTTCACAATGTCTCCATACAGCAAAGAACAAAGAATAAGAATTTTGCAAATCTACACACGGACAATGTCAACAACAGAAGTGCAACGTGATTACAGAAATTATTTCTGAACAATAACCAGTCCTTCGAAGAACACAATTAAATTGGTGTATCGAAAATTTACAGCCACTGAAAATGTTAATGATAAACAACGATCTGGAAGATTAAAATCAACTCGAACTGAAGCTGTAATCGAGCGAGTTTCTGAAAGTGTTCCTGATAATCCTAAAGCCTCCAACAGAAAACGTTCAGCTCAATTATCCATTTCCCGATCGACATTACACCACATTCTTAAAAAAGACTTGAAGTTATATCCTTACAAAATTAAATTAACCCAACAGTTATTGCCTAATGATTATCACAGTCGTGTTAATTTTTCCGAATCTTCCAGATCGTTGTTTATCATAAACATTTCCAATGTCCGTAAATTTTCGATACACCGATTTAATTGTGTTCTTCGAAGGAATGGTTGTTGTTCTTAAATAATTTCTGTAATCACGTTGCACTTCTGTTGTTGGCATTGTCCGTGTGTAGATTTGCAAAATTCTTATTCTTTGTTATTTGCTGTATGGAGACATGATGAAAATAAGGGTTAGCAATGAATGGAATCAAATGATTTGGAAAGCACTCATTTAACAATGTCATCGTTTCTCTCGCTGTATGGGCCGTGGCTCCATCCTGTTGAAACCAAGTATTGCGTAGGCTATGTCTCTCAATTTCAGGAATTACAAATTCGCTAATCATAGTTCGGTATCTTTCACCATTAACAGTTACTGTTGCGCCACCATTATTTTCAAAAAAGTATGGGGCAATCACATTGGAAGCAGTTATCCCGCACCACACCGTTACACGAAGAGAATGCAGCGGCCTTTATCGAATTTCTCTTGGATTTTCATCGCACCAAATTATAGAATTATGTCTATTTACATGGCCAGACAAGTGAAAGTGAGCTTCGTCAGAGAAGATAATGGTTGCGATAAAAGAGGCATCCTCACACAAACGAATAAAAGATTCGGAATAATTAACACGACTGTGATAATCATTAGGCAATAACTGTTGGGTTAATTTAATTTTGTAAGGATATAACTTCAAGTCTTTTTTAAGAATGCGGTGTAATGTCGATCGGGAAATGGTTAATTGAGTTGAACGTTTTCTGATGGAGGCTTTAGGATTATCTGTAACACTTGCAGAAACTCGCTCGATTACAGCTTCAGTTCGAGTTGATTTTAATCTTCCAGATCGTTTATCATTAACATTTCCAGTGTCCGTAAATTTTCGATACACCGATTTAATTGTGTTCTTCGAAGGACTTGTTGTTGTTCTGAAATAATTTCTGTAATCACGTTGCACTTCTGTTGTTGACATTGTCCGTGTGTAGATTTAAAAAATTCTTATTCTTTTTTCTTTGCTGTATGGAGACATGATGAAAATAAGGGTTAGCAATGAAGCAAAAATTAAATGTCAAGCTGGTTCGTAAATAGGATACCAAGTATTCTATTATGTCATAAAAAAGATTTTCTTTCGAATAAAACAAGTTTCAATATCCTAGCGTTAATAGTTTTCGGTTTATTAGCAAATCAAAAGGGTCAGTTACTTCTGGAGCACCCTGTATAAATATGGTAGCAGAGGGGTTATGTGTTTCAAAAGTTACTATATCGAAGATTCATTCTGCATATTTGAAATGCAGAAAAATATCATCTGCTAAATAACAGCGCAGACGAACGTGTGTTTTGAGTGATCGTGACAAACGATCATCAAGGAGGATTGCGACGAAAAAGAAAAAGAGCACAGCTGCAAAAGTTACTGCTGAAATGAATGTTGTGCTCACAGCGAAGTCCCTGTTCACACAGCTCAAATCGTTCAGGACTGGTTTTCTGAGCACGAACATGATTTGTCAGATCTTACTTTGCCACCACTCACTAGGCCTCAATATTATTAAACCTTAGTGGTCTACATTAAGGAGCAAAGTGCTTGGTCACTATCCACCGTCATGATCGTTATTTGAACTTATCATCGTCTTGCTGAAAAAATCGTATAAGATTCTCTTGGCAAGCATTCAGGAAATGTATTTATCCATTTTGAGAAGACTGCAAGCTGTTTGAATGCCAACAGTTTTCTGAGACCGTATTAGGGAAGGAAACATTTTTTATGTGTTTTCATATTTTTGTCGAACCCCTGTACATATACGACGGTTCTCCTTCAACCTCAAACGCTTTAATGATAAACTTACTTATCTTACAAGAGATAATGAAGCCATGGTAAAGCTTACTTATCTAACGAGAGATGATGAAGCCTTGGTATTATTTCTAAATATACTCAAAGTAAGCCAAATATAAGGCTCTGAGTTGTTGTTTGGGGAAAATTGAACATCAGGAAAGTAGATTGGGCTGGTGCTGTAGAATTTTCTTCACGTCATTCTCAACGGTAGCCCTTCACACAGGCGAACATTTCATAATCTTGATATATAAATTGGCAAGAAAATTCATCAAGAAAACCCTGAAGTTTTCTTTTATGAACTTCGCCGTTTAATTAGCGAAGACCCCTTACTTCATCGAGGTAATTAACCGCTAAGAAGCCCTCAAGACACTTGGATGGATCTCTGCCTCCAATGTTCGTCCCGGGTTGTAGAAGTTGAGCAAGCACACGAATGTTTGTATCTTAGATCAAATTTATGTTTCTCAATTACTTATTGTGAATTTTTTCATTTCTAGTGTCGTATTCAGTAGTTTTGCTCAATACAATTTGTACTTCGTGTGTTCAGCTTTAGTAATTCTCCACGAGCATTCTTTAGAGCTATCCGTTGATGTCTTTAAGAGAACTATTAATAAAAGTAGTTGTATAAACGATGTGATGAGTACTTGTATTGCCTACATCATTGTAATCTCAGAAACAGTATTTCTACCTTTACTCTCTTAGGGTATTTTTAAATTTTTACATTCAGCTTTTTGTTCGGTTACATTCGATAATTCCTATTTTTCCTCCAGGTGCATTTTAATCCCTTATCAAGGTTGCTCCTTAAAACAGCACTGCAGAGGCATCGCCTGTAGTACACTTGTGCTTTGTAATGCAAATTTTCTCTCTGCTTTCGCGTGAGTGACTCAAATTGCCTCTCACGCTAGCATATGAGTTAATTTCGGCCTTTTACTGTCGGCAGCCGTAGTAAAAGGTTTCCTAGCAACCTTTCTTAGTACATAATGCGAATCATGGGATAATACTCGCTGACATCGGACATTGAATACCATTAATATTTTAGACACAGATACTGGCGAGCCGGTAGCCCCTGTGCCGTCTGATGGGTCACGACAGTTGGAGGAGGAGGCTGCCGTGGGCACTGCAGTCACTCTGGCTTGTCGAGCGCAGGGCTTCCCACCTCCAACGCACACGTTAGTTGGCAAATAATCAGTTATATTTTTTCCCTTCATTTTATACGTCACCTTAAACTATTAAGTAATGAATCATTGCTTCTTTAGAAGTGTGGGACATTTTTTTCATTTAGAGCACACTCACTAGTGCACTCGATTTCTTGCGTGCACGTTTTTCTAACATGATTTAAGAATTTAATAAAGAATTTCACGCAACATCTGTGTGATTTTAGTTGAGACATAATGAAACTTTGTACTTTGTGATTCAGTAGTACTATTTTCCAATTTTTTCTGAGCACCGTATGAAAGCATAAAAAAACTGGATAAAGAAACAATATTTTCAGTACTTTTTGGGTTCAAATGATAAAAAAACAGAGTTTCAATTAAGATTCCATTACTATAAGTAGAAAATGAACAAGCAGAAAATCCTACTTGCATTTGTTTCCATTGTGAAATTATTTTGGTAAGATGCTCCAGATCGTTAATTTAAAAAGTACATTTACACATGCCACGTCTGTTGGCCAACTTAACGTGTCTAATGTTGTTCACCATGAAAAGGTCTGAAAAGTTGAACATAACTTCAATTCTAGGACCCAGAATGGGCAAAGGGTGCTATTAACGGCCTAATACTACACAGAACTTTGTGTTTTAAGTACGGATGCGGGAGAGAATGCTGGTAGCCTGAGGTAAAAGCTTGAGGTATAAGACTATAGGGCAGGAATGTTACGCTATTATTCTTAATGTAATGTAATTCTTGCCAGTTGGCGTTAATTAGTTAATGAATAATTATCTAATTAATGCAGACAGGCAAGTAAACTTGTTACATCAAAAACGTTGCATGATTTCAATACTGTGAAGTTTATGATGTGAAATGGAATGTAAAAGCAACAAGGTGAGTACTGGACGCGTTCTGAACAAGTTACAGCATCCTACTCTGCTTTTTTGATATTATATGGAAATTATTGGACGCTTCTGATCAGGCGAGTTCACTTGCCAGTTGCCATTATTGGGTTTATATGACAATATTCAATTGTCTGATACATCTCGTTATGATGTGTCTGGCTATTCTGTTATTCTGTCAATCTTAAAATGTAAAAATGTTTTTACGTACAAATCTTGCTGAATTGTTCTCGTTAGTTCGAATGTTTGACAACGATTTTATGTTATTGCTCTTCGTTTTCGTTGAGCTTTATTATTCGAATCGGGATATAGATAATAGATATTCAATTTCACTGTTTGCTTGTATCATCTTTTAAATTGCGTGATTTCACTTTTAAAGTTTTAAAAGTTCTTTGTGTCCAACACCTATTATTTTAGAGTTTAAATGCATCTGCTCACAAGTACATCAATAGTCCACCTGTGCTACACCGTGTTTTTTCTGTCGGGAAATATGCGAACATTTTGAATCTCTGCTTATGGAATGTGTGGTATTTTCCAAAAGGTTCATAATGCATAATTACTACAACAGATGGTACATGGGTGCGTCAGTGCTCATCACGCCTGGAGAGAGAGTGTGGGTGGTGGGAGGTGACTTGGTCATCACTAGAGTGGTGACTGAGGATGCTGGGGACTATCGCTGTGTGGTGAACAACACTGCTGGTGATGTCATCATTTCCATTCGCCTCTCTGTCACAACGCCCCTGTCTGTAGTGGTGAGAGGCCCTTGTTCAACATGACTTGTAGCTTTGGGTGTTATTCACATTGTCCCAACTTATAGAGTTAGCTGCTGCAACAACTCATAGATGATCGTGTTCTCATTGAAATAGTACCCATAGAATTATGGGAAATATGTATGTGCTTCTTATTATTGTTCAGTAAAATTTATTGATGGCGTTGACGTTTAGTGACAACAGACCTGTTCGATAATATGATATTAGGTTGACAATATGTGTCGCAAAGTGACATCAGAGAATCCAAACGTAAATATGGAAAAGATAAAATTGTAGCACCGGTAAAATTGACTTTTATTATAGTCAAAAACACTTACTTTCAGAATGATGATTTCTTAGTTGTAGTAATAATCATTTAGCTTTGTTTGATTTGGCAGAAATTGACTTTCTCATACGCCCTTAACGATAAAATACTGAATGGTCGTTTCAGGTGTTTTGGTCGACTATGATAAATGTTGCTTCCTTGAAGATTTTCGAAAACACTTTACCTTCTAGCTTCTTGTAAGATTCAGCAGACTCGATGAATTTCGTAAATACTAACAGTACTATTGATTTTACGTCCGATTGATCATCGTTTTTACATGTATACCAGGTAGCATCAGTTTCATGCGGAAACTGTAAAGAAATTTTAATGCCATCCAGGTATCAAAGATATAATAATGAAAGTTCCTTCTTGGACGTAGCAAGAATCGTTCTTTTTTTGTGGAGCTTGACTACATGTTACGAGTGTCTTTACCATGCGTTGTAGATTCAGTAGCCATTGTTGGAATTAGTATTAAGTTGGATGTCTATAACAGATACGCCTAATTTGTTTCTCGCTTTTCTTGGTGGCAGTGATCAGCATATTATTTCAGCAGATAAGTTTCTCTTATTTAATTGACAACTAACGTAGACGTATATAAGCCCAGACCTTAATTTTAAAAGCCTAACGGCTCGTTATATTTGTTTTTGAAAATTTTTACTCCTCAAATATTATGCCAGTCGCTATTAAACACATTTTCTCTAAGTTAATATAGAAGAACGACGTGAATATAGTCCAGCGTTGGCTATTGTGCTAAGTTTCCTGTTGTCTGCGGTCAGGTGGAGCCGAGACGAGCAAAGTTGACGACGGGCCGCCCCCTGCAGCTGGAGTGTCGTGTGACCGGCGGTCCAGTGGAGCAGCTTACCTGGTACAGGGACGCGCAGGTGCTTAGGTTCGTCCTCGTGTATGATTTATAGTTTCATTTCTCCGATTCTTACTTTCAGTTCAGCAAATGACATTTGTGATGGAGATGACAAACAATATATTGTAATACTTGAACCGTGGGTGAGTTGACTTGAGTTGCTGTTTCAACACGTTCTTCATACAGGTAACTTTTCAAAACTAAATTATGTATTGTCATCCAAATATAAATGTACATTATCTCCATCGTGTAGTATTCTTCGTATGACTTTATTAAGCTGTCGTTGTTCTGAGTTTATTGATTGATTTTTTTAATCATATTTAAAATACATGTTCTAACATACATGACCATACTCTATTTAGGACCATTTGTACCTATTATTATTAATATTATTATCATTATATTCCTGGTAACCTACACCTAAAATTGAAATCAAAATATGGTTTTGATAACATATGTTCTGCATAAAGTCACAGCATTCCCATACTAGATCTAATGTGGCATCATCATTCTTAAACCGAATTATTTATTACTCCTGTCGGCATAACGTATTTAGTGTGTATCTTGAATGTCTTTAGAAATTAAACTATGAGTAACGTCGCAAGCCCATGCAAATGTTAGCATAAAAACATAGATCTGAGAATTTTAAATGGGAAATATATTTTGTCTGGACCACAATAGAAAATTTGTTCGCAGGATACATGTCTAAAAGTTGATGTATGAAGCGGGTTTGTGCATTGGATGCGATGTCATGGCGGCGGAGACCCCAAGTGGTTGTCTCCAGTAATCCTCCTCGTGTTCGGTCTCATGAAATATTGAAGACTAGGGTTTATTGGAGGACGTAAAAAATACTTTCATGTTCTGTAAATCTTCAAAAAAATTCTATGTAAAAGTTTTCTCAGAAGTGCGTAAAAATACGTCGAATAATGTATACTGCATTCAGAAGAAAACGTAATCAGTTTCTATTACTGGGAAGTGGATGTTTCTTATTGATATAGCACGGAAACAAAAATTCCGTAGAACACAATTCTTCAGTAATCTTACAGCTTTTTTTTCTATTGTTTCCAAGATATTCCTGTCGAATTACAGTAATACGCTATAGCTTATTTATGGTACAAGCTTACTCTTAAGAACATATCCTTTATTTTCCACGAGGAAGTAAACTCACTTGTGAGTCGACATTTTAGCAAACATACTGGTTATTTGTACATCTCGTTCAACAGGGCTACTTTAAATAATTACTTGATAAAAACCTAATGACAGGTCATAGACTCGGAACGTGTTTAGTAATCGGTTGACAGCAGCTGCTCTAGGCTTGATAAGAGAAGTCCATTACGGGTTGTGTGTTGAGCTCTTGGCGCAATAGAGCCTGATCACTTTTTGATTGAACGTCTGTCTGTCAAAACTTATTGCTTAGTAATAGGGCAAGCTGTTAAATGATGATTTCATTCGGAAAAAAGACATGGAATATACAGTAGAACATTCGTTGGTTAGTATTTTAGATAAGGATGTTTAATAATGAACATAATGTCCAACTTATGTGTTATTCATCTAACGGAACACGCCGGCTTACTCAGTGAAGTATGCATAGGAATGTTCAAATGTGTCCGAAGAAACCTGCTGCTTTTTTTTATTACTGTATAACCGTAATTTAAAAAATGACTTATTTTAATGTACACTTAAAGAGGAATTACTGGTCCTTCTGTCTTAAAATTTTTCCATGACTCTAACAATGGGGGAAAATTAGTAAATGTTATTAAAATATGATATTTAAAGCTTGAAGATGCATGAGCTGCATCACTTTTCCCCTGCTAACCAAACTCCAGTGTTGTGCTAGTAGCCTATTCGTGTTTTACTTGCTAATAGTTATCGTTAACTATTATATCAGTAGACACCTCATAACAGTTCCTTATATACTGTATTTCACAGACTTAAAAATTTGAACCTTAATGAAGCAACGTTTTGTTGCAATGAATGAGGTTTTTGACAGCAAATTTTTGGATGAAGTATCGCAGTGCAGAGATTTAATGGTTCTTTGTGGATGGTTCTTTCGAGAGTATTTTTGATTTCTTTCTCTATTCTTTTTTTTAATTTTCTATAAACTATTGAACCTCTTCTTGGACTCAGCAAGCAGCAAAGAGCTTCAGCGTGCCCAACTCTTCATAGCGTTTGTTTGTCATAGTCTTCAGAATTGTTTGAATTATTTGGCGTTTTGGTGGAGCTTCAATGTGTCATCAATGGAGGAATCTCATAAGAAAAGCCGAAATACTACAGAAAGACTACATTGCGTCGTGAGTTTCAGTCCTATTCCATGTGTTTTCAATAGTTCTACCGGTAGCAGTCAATCATGCCCTGGGTATGCCTTGCTCATATTTTTGTGAATATCTTCTTTCGCACGGAGTAACTTATTCGGGACTGGCTAAATAATTTTTCCTTAGGCCAAGGAGAGAATTTTTTACTTAACAATTCACAAATACACACGTGTGCCAACATATGTTTGATTTATGAATAATATTTAATATATACTCCACTGAAAGCGGGGTCATTTTTACACTCAATTAAAGTGTCATGGCTACATTATAGCGAGAAGTGTCGCATGCATTCCGTCCCTTGCTCCAGAAGCAGCAGCCGTGTCATCATCTCAGAAGAGCGGCTGGTGAGCAGCGCAGGTGTCTCAGGGACGACGCTGGAACGCCCTGGAGTCCGCAGTTCCGTGAGGCTCGACGCAACTCAACCTCACGACGTCGGGGCCTACCAGTGCCGCGCCCAGTCTTCTAAAGACATGGTGCAGCAACACATCCTGGTGTCTCTTGGCAGTGAGTATAACAATCAGTCAACGCTTGCCACCGATACAGAATCAAACTTGTCAAATTATCTGCAGTCATGCACCGATCCCCAGGGCTTTAGCAATCGCCTTCAATGTTCTTCAGACACATTCATGTAGAAGTATGTTAGTTATTCCTTTGCCTAACGCTTCACATTTGACTCTTGTTTATTATCTATGTATTGTTATTTTAATTTGGTATATCCATTGAGTGTATGCAGTATTTTCCTAACATTATAATAAGCGGATTATTTTAATTTTTTTGCAGTATTGATAGCATTTTGTACTGAAACAACTTGTGGTGTAAGAAGGTACAATCTATGGCGGTCTTTACAAGATCAGTGTCCGTCATTCATTACTTTTTGCTTCGCAAGAATTTGTGTTTTTATTGAATAACTGACAACTGACTGAATCATCGACGGTACACATATCGTATTATAATACACCCTCAGCTACCTTACTCGTCTGATGGGTTACTTCAGGTTGACAATATTTTTATTCAAATGATACTTAATTTAATTAAATTAACTGAGAAAGTCTATGAGTGTTTTTCGTTGTAAGTGATGAAGACAAGGATCGATAAAACTATTCTTTAAGAAATGTTTTCAGAGCTTCACTGATGGGAGTCGTACTTCACTGATAGATTTTTGAGTGCCTCATTTGCCAACTTGATTGAGTTCGAGCAGCGTGGGAAGGAGGCCACAATTCTCATCAATTGAAGAATTTTCGACTTCTGATACTTAATTTTTCACCATATCTTGTATAAATTATATTATAAAACTTAATTCTGTCAGAACGTGTGAAATTCTATCCAGAATATTTGTGTTAAATGATCAATGCTCCAGGTGAGGAATAATAGAAATGATTAATTAATTACTGCAACATAGCTTTGTCTACTATCATCAAAGGTTCTGGCCACAAATGTCATCATTCAAGGGAGTTTGAAAGCAGCATCCACTGTAATGTGTTCTGTCATGTATTTTAGTTCGTGTTTAAACGATAGAATTTACAATTGAGTGTTCATTGCATTACTCGACATTTCTCGTAACGTCATAGCAATATGGAAAAGTGATGTGTAACTGTGCGGTAGAAACGACTGTGCATCCAATACTCTAACTATTTTCGTGTATATTTGGTGCCTGCTTTTAGGAATTTTTATTTTATTCAATGTTTTCTTAACTCATATATGGCTTTCTTTCTCATTTTGATGCTCTCCTGAATTCCTTTTTCTGCTATGGGTTAAGATGGTTTTACTTTCCATCGTTTCCTACATCGCAAACGTTAGTGAGCTAATTTTAAATGATTGAAATTAATGACGGTGAAAGCGATTACTTCGTTTGGGAAATGTTGGTTTTAATTCAATCCAATTATAACGCAGCGTCAGCG
>VCRD01000083.1:552724-571148 GCA_006783055.1 Trinorchestia longiramus
GGTCCCTGTGACATGATGGTCCCTGTGACATGATGGTTCCTGTGACATGATGGTTCCTGTGACATGATGGTTCCTGTGACATGATGGTTCCTGTGACAAGATGGTCCCTGTGACATGATAGTCCCTGTGACATGATGGTCTGACCACAGTGCCACCAGCGTGGCTGCAAGAACCGAGTGACGTGAGCGTGGTGGTGGGTGAGGCACTGGAGGTGGCGTGCAGCGCCAGAGGCTTCCCACGACCCACCGTCACCTGGCGCCAGCAAACACGTCAGTGCTGCCGCTCACTGTTTTTTTACACCTCACTAGTTACCTCTGCTCTGGAAATTTATCTGCCTCGCTGCACAAGTTCTTCATGAACTGTCTCAGCTCGCCTACAGATCATTCTTAACTTGAACAAAAAGTCGCAGAAAACGTGGGGGAGAGGTGGAGTTGATGGGCAGTTTACGAAACGGCAACGCAGTATCTAATAGTAAAGAGTGAAAAATTATGATCCACACTTAGTTCGTTCATGTAAGCTTTCAAAGCAAAACGATTTCGGAGGAATTGATAAGTTCAATTCATACTGGGATAGGCTTTCAAGATTTTATTCTTTCTTGGGTATTTAAGTTCGAAAATGCAATGAAAACCGACATATTTTATTGATGAAGAAAAGCGAAGTCAACGGTTGAATTCTTAGTTTTAAATCGTCATTTTTATCCCAGGAGCTGAATCATTGGGGAGTAAAAAAGACAAGGTTGATCAAGGGAACCCAGAGCGAGTTCAAAAATACTCATGAATCGAAGTCAGATCCTAGAAATGTATGAAAGGTTTTTCCTAAAGACAAAAAGAAATAAATGATCAGTCTTCAGAGCCCAGGTAGGTAAATGACGTGTTAGACTCAAAACAACATTGACAAACTGAAGTCCCTGTTAGAAGACAATGATTCAAAATCGATTAAAACTAAGCATTAGAATCTAACTTGAGACGACAACAGCAAACTTATGAACATCAATAAAAGAGATTGCTAATTAAAATCCTTCAAACATCAGGTTAAACAATTATTGATAACAAAGGACTAATTTTGCAGGTACAATTATATTTGAAAATCGAGCTAATTCGGTAAACAGCTAAGTTAATTTAAATATGATTTAAAGTGATGGAAGCAGTTTCACTTAAATGGTATACGTAACAAAAAATTTCCAAAAATGATACCCAAACAATGAATAGATAATTTAGTTTCATACGAGAGGGAATTTACTTGCTATACCAGATCATCCAAAGTTTCCTCGCTCGACTTTTTCCTTTGGTGTTACATGACATAAAAAATGCTTCGGAAAAAACTGCATCTTTCGAAGAACTGGAACAAAATACACGTCGAGCCATCTTTTCAATCAACGTTGAAAAGTATGATTTACAATTTCGATTGTCGAGTTGAAATTGTGGTCCCTCAATTAATATCATAATAAGTGACGAAGGATACTTTGAGATATAAATAATACCAGGTGTCTCCAAAGAATGTACTCACTTTTTATAGAGTATCGTACATGTACTTTTTTATTATTTTACTTTTTAAACTGGACAAAAGTCAAAAAGCCCAAGTGAAAGAAGTACATTTGGCATTGGCGAGTTGTTGCATCTGAAAAAAGAGTAATATACATGCGAATATTTTTTAAACACTATCTCTTTAAGCAAATGAAGCTAAATATCAAGCTCTTTTAAATGATTTATGATGCAACTTCGTACCAATACTTGGAATGGAGTTACAGCAAATTTAATATAGGCATATACTTTTTGTCCACTCTGTCCATAGAATTGATACAGGAAAATATATTTATAGAAAACTGTCATCGATTTGCTTTAGAGCAGAACTATATGGAAAATAACGAATAAATTGACAAACCGTTCTTCCCAATGGTACTAAAGTAAGATTTTTTGAACATATAGATGAATACAAGTATATAGCCTAAGTAAATGTCCTTCTGACAACAATGCACGAATGGTGCACACATTTGGGCTTAAATAACTCATGAAAAACAAATAAACGATTATTTTGTACTCCAATAGCGTCTTTTGCAACATTTTCTGTGAATCTTTTACAATTGATATCCATGTCTCATCGCATTTGTTTTTCTATGTATCTCGTCAATGGAGCAGAAGAGATATATAAAGTTAATTAATGAACGAAAAAGTAGGCAATTCCAGTTACTTTTATATACGATGGCGCTGAAAAGGTGTAAATATCCGACTCATTATTTTCTGAACACAGCATCAGGAGGGTGGAGCAGTATCAGTCAGGGTACGGGCTACCATGGCAACGTGGAGTCGGATTCTTCCCTCTCCGTCGCTGGCAACAGTTACCGCCACTCAGGTACTCCCTACTTATTTACTAACGGAAAACTGGTTACTGAATATTACTGAACTCAATTTATTCGGAGAATGTTAATTTCAGGCTGATTTTATGCGTTTTTAGAAAGTTTATTCTGATGTCATAGCTCGTGACTGAAATGGAAGACAATGAATAAGCTAAATGGAGCAATGACTATAAATTGAGTTGGTTTTTAGTTCCTGACTAATTCAAAATTATTAACTCGACCGTGAAACTTTTAGTGAACAAATTCACAAACGCTGCTTGTTGATTGGTTGAAAATTCGCAATATTTTCAACCAACTTTCATGAGTATATTTGCATATCCTAAAGCTAATGCACGGAGGAAATTGTTCCTTATACTCATTTCCATGAATTATCCAAAATCGTGGCGAATAAGAGGACACTGTTGAGTTTTTGTTAATGCTTCTACTGCCAGTCGGTTCGTTTGTATTTCAAGGCATCATACATTAAACAACGTTGGCTCTCCAAGTGTCAAACTAGCAAAACACAAACCTTAGAAGCTAGAAGTCTGCCGCTTTGTAAGCGCATATACTGCATATTTTGTGTTCCAAATATTCATGATAGTAAATATTTTACTCCGCACACATTTTACACAATTGCATTCTAGTATTACCCTCAAATAAAAACATGTATTAGATTTGAATGCAAATTCAGAACGTGATTACCAGTTGATTCCTGAGCAAAATTCATTACCTGCTGTAGACTGAGCTATCTCTAAGCGAAACGTAGATACAATTCCTTTCTTGTAAATGTGCTCGAATCTTTCACAACTGCAAGTTTATTCCTTTGCATCGGTTCAGTTTGGCTGTACTTTACGTCTTCTACAATTAATCTGTGCGAATCTTTCACAATTGATAGTGCAGCATCTATATTGTACGCCAGTTTAAATTCAGTTCACGCGTTCTCAATAAATCTGTGTAAATCTTCCACTAACGCTAGTTCATAACTTAACGTTGTAGTTTGCACACAATCTGCACACGGTATATCCGCACAAATCATTCACAATGGTTAGTTTATAACTTGACCTTTAGGCTAGCACGCAGTTCGCACCTGGAAAATCCGTACTAATCATCCACAATAATTGGTGACTCACATGCCAGGTTCGTACGATGGCGTAGGTAGGAGCGTGCTGACCATCGTCCAGGCAACCAGGACACACGAGGGCCGCTACTTATGCCAGGCCTCCAACCACGTGGGCAGCGAACTGTCCAAGCTTGTAAACGTCAATGTGCTCGGTGGGGATGACTTTACATACTTTATTCCAACTTCTTCCAAGTCAACCTTTCGTATATTGTGTTTATAAGTTATGGCTTATGATGAATTAATAAAAATATATCCTCCGTAGATTTTAGTCTTAAGAGTTATTGTTAAAGTACGATTTGGTTTACCCACATCGTCCAAGTCTTGAACTTTAAATCGCTTCCTCGAGCCTCAACTTTTTCCTCATACATACTTTATAAAAATTAGGCCGTTGCAATAATCTGCTAGTTAAAATTTTGCGACAATCGCTTTTCTAGAATACGCAATATACTTCCATTTGTTTGTATTTGGTGACGTTTGAATGCGTTTGTTTCTTTGAGTAATATTTTACTACAGCTGGAGTCACTGGTTTTGATTATGAGAGTCCCGTTATTTACCTGATGCGTAGCTGCTTTTGAAGAATGATTAAAACGTACAGTATCCCCTCGTTATTTGCGGGGGTTACGTTCGTTCCTTCCCCTCCCACGAATCCTGAAAATCCGCGAATTATTGATGCAGTTTTAAACGCCTATGTATGATAATATATACGCTAAAATATGCTTCCCAAACACATTCTAAATACAGTTTTACTTGATGATTTTGGTAACACTGATGTATTGCACAGCTTAACTGCTGCTCTATATTTTTACATATATTTTTTTATTGCATATTAACTGACATTGTTAGTTTAAAGTTATTTACCAGTTATACTGTATCATCTCTCATTTCTAATTTTTTATTTCATATTAACTGACATTGTTATCTTAAAATTATTTACCTGTTAGGGGGAATGTGAGCGATTATGTGCTAAAAAATGGCCTTAGAAATTCACGAAATTGCCAAAATTATTGAAAAAAACTTTGAGAGCAAAATCCGCGAGTATGCGGGGCCGAAAACAGTGAACCGCAAATGATTGAGGGTATACTGTACAGCTTAAATGTGATTAAAATTTGTTTTCCTTTTTTCCTATGCTCTGAACCTTACTATTGTGAATTTGAAACGAATATAAGACAGTAACTGAGCTTCAAGCAAAACAGAAAGAAAGGTAAAATCTAAGGAGTGATAGATTATCGTTAGTTCTCATGCATTGGAATTAGGAACCACTTTTTCGAATAGAATTTCAACATAAAGATCAAGGTATTTTTTTGATAACCATTGAATTACAACTTAGGTTCGAGATTTTACTGTATGCTGATGTTTTTGTCAGTAGAAATTGAATACTTTTCCATGAAGCCTAAACATGAAGGGCTGACTGTCTAGAACCACCGTGGTTTGCGGAGGCGGAGTCGGTCGTGGAGACGGAGGTGGGGCGGTCGGCCGTGCTGGAGTGCCGGACACGGGGAGACTTGCCTATGACAATCACCTGGGCGTGGCACGGAAGCACAATTGCGCCTTCGACCAAGTAATATGCTGTAAACATATGGCAACTAGTACGCATTTGAATATTGAATAGTCATATTAAATGAATTAGTTGTTCATAATATGCATGAATAGATTGAATATTTGCTTCACGATAAACACTCCTTATGATAGCGCAGGGTCGTTGATAGCCAATTCATCTTGACCGCTTTGGCAGGCAAAGCGAGGTTCTTTCCCTCGCTGATCTAATGTAAATCTTTGTTGTTTATGATTTGTATTTTTCCAAATTAATTGCGATGAATTCTCACTTTGCCAACGTGCAAGGTTGTCCACGCCGAGTAATCTTGGAACATTGGAGTTTACATTTCTCATGAATGATCCAACCTAGAAATCAGTGGCTCATTCCGTGGCTTGCGTCTACTCACTAAAGCTAACGAGTCAAAAAAATATTCATTTCACTTAGCCAGTGGTATTGTTGCTAGTCGCCTTGACAATCTTGTGTGCGTGTGGACGAATATATGGGTAATAATTTGAGTATATTGATCCATGTCACCTCGTGCACTTATTGCAAGATCTCCTTTTTTATACTGTTCAAAAAAGTCCACACAGAGCAGTAGAAAACGTGTGACAGAAAAACGTTAAAAAAATTCATTTGAAGATTGAAGCAAAATATTCTTCAAGTCAATAGAAAAGACTATTTAATCCCTCACCATTCATATTGATATGTAATTTTAAGTTCGTATCACTAAAATTTATCATTACAATGATTCAGTAATAAGAGAATTTTTCTTTTGTATTGAGACTTCTCTTGAGAGTTAGCTGTAGGAAACTGTACTATAGTGTGTCGCAAGTGCTTAGAGTTCTTGTAACATTTTTCAGCACTTCAGTTATGGGACTCATCGTCTTCATGAGTTATGGCTCGCTCCTCAGAGTGGAACTATCATTTTCCCTCGCTTCAAAAATTTGCTAGGACTTTTTCCTCTAATCTGCATCCTTAGAGTGAGAGACCGTACAGCCAGCGTAGAACATCATTGTCTTATTTTTTGATTTTTTAATTTTTTCCGTCATTTTTTCTCTAATTATGGTTTGCAGAGCAATTTTACGAAATGTTACGGTCTCCACTAACCAAAGGAGTAGAATCTTTCGCCCATGCAGTGTTTTTAAAATAATATTTTTTATGTGATGATCATACTAATTGATCTCAAGCAATGATAACGCGCGTAATATTATGCTTGAAACAACTAATTTCAGCGCAATGTATCTGCTCTATCAGGTATGAAATTTACCACGGTGATGAAGGCGGGATGACTGTTTCTCGACTGACAGTGAAATTTTCGTCCTCGGATGACAGTGGCGCGTACGAGTGCCGTGCCTCCAATGCGCACGGAAGCAACTCCTTCTCTGTATCCCTCAGTGTGCAGGGTAGGTTAAAAGAATGTTAAGAGCGGGGCTTCGTTTTGTAAAACTAGCGCCAAGTGTGAGAATCTTTCGGTCAGTGACTTCTACGGTGATGCTTACTCTCAGATCGTTTTATAAGTATGACTTGGTGTCATTTAGTAATATCCATATCTATTAGTTTTTCTCCTCTTCTTGTATCTGCGCACGGCAATTCGTTTTATGTTTTTACGCGCTAAGCTCGTAATATAGACTGATATCATAGATAAAGAAAAATACATCGTTGTTTCAGTGCAGTAGCACACTTCTTATACACTTTTTATTTGTTGTTTGAGCTTTTGTACTTTAACGCCTAAACTGTAATACTACAAGAGGCTTTGCTTGGGCTGCAGATGTGCCTCCAACCCCAACCTTGTTGAAGATCGTGGAAGTGGGATCTCGCCACATCAGCCTCAATTGGTCCTCACCGATCCCCATCTCTTTCGTGGGCAGCGAGCTCAAGTACATCGTGACGTTCTCCACTCCAGCAGGTGCGGTTTGACTTTTCTTCTTCGTCGGACTCTCTCATCTACTTACTAAGCGTGCTAAGAGCACTTTAATGCTCCGCATTTGGTTGTATATGAATTTCACTACAAGAACTTGCTTTATCGACTTTACACTGTAGTTCCTGTTATGTATGAATAATAAAGCTCAACAAAACATGTTTGATGCCTTCAGGTGAAGTAGAGGACTTGCGTGTTACTGCGCCTCCGTCGCGGGTAGAAGGATTGCTGCCGGCCACGCAGTACTCGTTTAGAGTGGCTGCTGAAAACCGTGTGGGGCGGAGTGGCCCCTCTGCTGACGTCACTGCTTTAACCCTTGAAGAACCGCCATCGGGGCCGCCCCTTAACGTCAAGGTATAACACGATTGTCAAATGTCGTCCCTCAACGTGAAGGTATGACACATTTGTCAAATGACCATCTCCTAACGCAAAGGCATGACATGGTTGTCAAATGACCACCTCTTAACGCAAACGCATGACATGGTTGTTAAACTACCTCACCCAATGTGAATGTGGGTTGAGCACGATTGTCAAATTCTTTTCATGGAACGACATGCGACGATCGTCTAGTTCAAGTACTTACGTTGCATTAAAGTTCTAAATTTTAGGCTCATCATTTGGTCTCTAAATTTATCATAAGCAGTGTTGCAAATTTATCAATTATTTGAATTAGATTGTTACATAGTTATTTTAAACTTTTATTTTTTGTTCTGCTAGAAGAAATGATTTGGCATGAGCCTAAATTTCACGGGCTCATTTATACGTTGCTGTATCCCAGCAATTCAGTATATTACAACATTAATGATTGTTTTAATCTTGTGTAAAAGATCATATTTCAAGTCTTGAATCATTTTACAAAGAAACATCAACAACTGAGGATGAAATATTTTTACTATTACATTTTGCGTGGTAGGTAACTGGGAGCACCTCTACGAGCCTCCGACTGCAGTGGGAGCCTCCGAGCAGCAACCTCAGCCACGGCGAAATCCTGGGGTACCATCTGGGCTTCAGGACGAACGGGTGAGTCGAGTGTATCAACAATTATCTTGCTTATAAGTCAGTTGATTATGTGTAAACTTTAGTTTCAATTTACAGAGAATATACAGAAATTGTTTCTAAAGTGGCTCAAGTGGTACCCTCTTTTCTACTAACTTATTTTTCTGAAGTATATTATGTCATTAATTTTAGTGTGTAAAGTAAGCTTCTAAGCATCCAATACATCATGGTTTTTTCGCAACGGTTTTTTTCAACATGATATTGGAAGTATCTCTCAAGTAATAGCGACGCGAGTAGGAAAGTTGTCGCTATGAAAAGCAATGCTATTTAGGTATTTAATTACTATGATGTAATTTTTTACGAACATTCCATGTTACTGCCAAGTATTTGTTCCAGACGAAGGTCTATTCAATACGTGCATTTCATGACTTTTGTACTCTACCATAATTTCAGTGTTTGAACTGTACCTGTAGATATCTTATCGGGCAAAATTTGAGTTGCATAAACACACTGCCATAAAATTGAGAAAATCGAGATAAATATTATTATGTAAGATATCGGACAGAAGTAAAGTTCTAATTGCTTTCGTAATGAGATAAAAATTACTCTAATATAGAATAATAGTACAGTGTTACAAATATCTTTTAAACAATGCTAGCTTATTTGTCAAAAAATTTAACGCACTTCCAATATCCTGTTAGCCGTGGCTTATAGCAATTTGTAGATAACTATCAGTTTGATCTGATATGATTTCTTAATTATCGAAATTCTTTATCCAATTTTTCTATGGTTGTTAGCCATGTACTTTCTCCTGCATCATTAGTGATTCTTGGTACCCGAACTTCATTTCTGAAGGTTCAGTAGCAGAGTGGACGTAAGACCGTACAACTTCACGCGCATTGTGTTGCCTGGCTCTAGTCAGTCATACCAGGAGCTCTCGGTAATGGCGCCTCCAGACCTACTTTCTCCCTCTGGTCCCTCCGACCTAAACCGTCACAGCGACGACGTGCCCGCTACCTCAGACATGGTTGCTCTGATTCGCACTTCCCCCAGCGGCGCAATCGAAGCAACCCTTAAAGGACTCCGTCCCTACACCCGCTACGCTCTAGTGCTTCGGGCGTACAACTCCCGTGGAGTAGGGCCCTCTTCCGTAGCAGTGACTGCCAAAACTTTGGAAGATAGTGAGTGACTTTAGTTTCATTAAGAGAATACAATCAGAGTGAGGTGAACGCATTTTTTTCAGTTTTCAGTGATTTTATATGGTCAGACAGAGTAGTTTACAGGATTTATTTTTCAGTCAGTCCCACCAACTTGAAATACGTGTAATTCATAATGACTTCATTTATGAGTGACTCTATGAGGAAATAGCTTATTAAATTCGTAGGATAAATTTCAAATATAAGTGCAAGGGTTTTAGCCTCGCATGACTCCGCAGAACCAAGTGCGCCTCCACAGCAAGTGAGCTGTGAGGCCGTGTCTTCCTCAAGCTTGATGATGACCTGGTCTCCCCCTCCGCAGCCCCACGCCAACGGAGTTGTGATCAGTTACCAACTCACCTACAAGCCGAGTATTGATGGTATGTACTCACGTACTTAACGGCATTGTGATCAGTTATCAACTCACGTACAAACAATTTATTTGGGATAATATACTCATATATGACGGAGGGTGTTCAACTATTTTGTAGTATTATATATTATTATAGCCTTGAACTTTTTAGGAAAATATGGGTTGTACATGGTGACTACAAAAAATGTTTTGGTTTTTGAATGATTATACCTCACTAACTATTGTAAGTAGAAGGATAAAACATAAGCCATCTGATGAATAAAATTCTAAAATTAAATTAACTCCATTCTTCATTGAAAATGTCGACCTTCATAGTAGTTAATACTGAGAACGATATTTGAAATAACAGCATTTAAGGTAGTAACATTGATGAAAGCAATAATTTGTCACACAGCCACTTTTATTTCTGGTATGGAAAAAACTTAACTCGACAAACTCTTTCTTTCACAAAGCCCCACAAGAAAAAATCGAAAAGTAACAAGTGAAAAATCACGCATGCCATGAAAATTCAGAACGAAAGGACATTAATTTATTGGGAAAACCCGTAATCTTGGCATTTTATTGTGAGCATAAAGCTTAGGAAGACATTGTAACTTTAAAAGAAAATAACTTTCAATCTTTCATAAGAATTTTTCTTACTGATTTTTTTTAAGTTTATCAGTGCAGCCCTTTTTCTCACTCCGTTTTTGGCATCATTATCAATCAATTCTCTCATATGATTAATGTATTGAAGAGTTCTTGCACTTTTTCTGTGACTGGAATGACTTTTATTCAAATTATGGACGGATCCACCTTGTTTTTATTGATGAAGAGTTTTCCGGGTTCTCAGTGCACTAACAGCCAGAATTTTGTCTGCCAGAAATTTGTATGGTTCCTTCTAGTGTGTTAGCAGATTTATATTTGATCATTCTTACCACAATTAATATACGATTAATTACTGATAGCTGCCCGTGGTTCTGGCAAATGAATTATTCAAAGGGAACAGAACAGAGGGAACAGAATCTTTCTTTTAGATGGTTTTTGTTAGAGATGTACCTATAGTATCAGTATCGGTATCGGCATTTTTCTCGAGTATCGGTATCAGTATAGGTGTCCAAAAAATGAAGGATCTGAGCCTATACTCCGGTGTTTTTATACTATTTTCACGAGACTGGTAATGTAAAATTTCGGAATGCAAGCTTAATAACGAACGTTAACTGTGTAAATTTATTTATCCATCAGATATAATAATGAAAGTTAGATTTATTGTTACACATAACAAGAATTAGGATTGAACATGAATAATTATTGTCACAGCCTATATCATTTACACAGGGAAAAGGGGCACACGCAAGAACGCGTGGCATCTGCCTGAGATCACGCAACACATGCTTGTAGGATGCTACTTAATTTAAAATTTTCGTAATAGATAATGCCTATTATTCATTTTACCGAGTTCGTAACTTCGTATTAAATATTGCAAAATATATTTCCCGAGTAAATTAATTTTCAATTGTATGCCTCAAGAGACTTTGATATTACAGAAAAAACGACTTGGCATCTTGTGATTCACGAAGCCTGGTTAAGTTCAGTGAGCTACAGACGGTTGAGCCACGAAGGTCTAAGGTGTGTGTGTCTTCTGCTGAACTATCATGGTCTCTATCAGCAACAGAAGTTCAAACTCGGGAGTATAGAAACCTTTTAAAGTCGACGAAACAAATGAGACAAGAGCTGCACGTACTGTATGTAATTAATCTTTTTCATGAGGTGGAAAAGAAGGCAAATTTTTCAACACAACAAACTTGAGAAAACACTTGAAGAGTAGCCATGCTGACAAATACAACTGTTTAACAAGAGAAGAGGATCTCAAGAACGAAGATGGACAGAAAGTTAATAAAAAGCGGCAACTAGACAATTTCTTACAAAAAATAACAAAAACAATATGCACTTCAGAAGATATTAAAAATAAAGAAACTCGAATGAAATGTCCCCAGAAGTAACAGGCTCTCGCCTGATACTAGCGAAAGCCTAATGTTTCTGCACCACAACCTTAGAATTTTTGAATTTGAGTATTGAATGTACAGTTATCAAAGACATCTATCTTTATCCTAAAGGAGTACGGTATATCATCTTGACGGAATATATTATCATTGTGTTTCATGTTCAATGGTTGTACAGGAGTGGAATACTGAGTGACATAACAGTGCGTAATTGTTCGTTCTTATTAATGTGTACTACTATTTATTTAAAAATAAAAGTATCGGCACCTGAAAAAATTTAGTATCGGTATCGGCCTCTTTTCTGGTATTGGTACATCAATTGTTTTTGTTTCATCTTTCTACCTACAATACCTAGTTAGTTATAGCATTCAAAAACCTAAAAAAAATTGTAGTCACTCTGTACTTTTCTTTTACCATCGAAGCTGAAACAATGGTTTCGAAAATTATAATAATCGTTTATAAAAGAAAAAACCAACCCGACAGTTGATACAGAAGAAAGTGTCGTTTTAAATTCAAATTTGATATGTGGCCCCAGAATGAGCACCCAGCTAAGTTGGCATAAATTTATAGAGTAATGTTTAGAAAATTACAGAAATAATAATAATAAATACATAATTTTAAGGTTCTACCTTTATCTCTCATGAACTTAATTTACCCTGTGATATTTTGCAGAAACTTTATTTTAAGTATATGCCTCATAGCTTACTTATTTGTAAGCTATATTTCAACAGGTACTCTTTTTTCCACTTGGACTTAGCCAGCGATATTATACGTTGTTTATATTAATTGCTAAAATTACTAGTTTCTTTCAAGTTTTTCTAGCTTTTGAAACAATTCTAGCTACCTAATTACAATGTGTCCCCCAAAAATGTACATACTCTTTGACTGCTCATTACTATCAGATATTTTGTTTTGATTTATGTGTCTATTGACATACATACAAGCCTAATAAGTTGAATTTAACATGTAGCATTACATTTAAAAAAATGAAATGTCATAGAAGAATGCGTTAACATGCTCCCTCTAGTCTAGTCTCCACCTAGTAATGGGCATTCAAAGAGTGAGTGCGTCTTTAGGCCACCCGTTATTAAACAGAAGCACTTCTTTACAACATATTTTTCATTTCCAGTTCTCACTGTCATCAAGGATGGAAGTTTCGACTCAGAGCAACTCAGCACTCTGGGGGTTGTGGGGGGCAAAGCAAATCCGGGGACCGTGGGGGCCTTGTCGGCCCTCGGGGGATTAGCAGGTGAGCATTTTCCTTTCTAAATATAACATTCAATATGTATAAAATTATATTACGAAAATTTACAAAGATCGATGGACCACGAGAGCTTCCTAATATGAAATAATATGGCATGGGAATCATTTGTTCCATTCTGCGTTCTTCTTAGCCTGTGCATTCCAAAATAATCATTTATACACAGTTGCATACAAAATAGGTATTTAAAGGACTTATGTTTGGACCAGTGTTTCTGAAAGTGGTCCGTACTGACCCCCTGGGGGCGTTGAGGAAATGTAAGGGGGCAGTTGGAGGGTAAGCTTTGAAAATTATATATTACTTACTGTATATATACAGTAATATTATATAATCATTAGGGGGCGGTGGAAAATCAAATAGTGTCCTAAGGGGGTGGTGATTGAAAAAACTTTGAGAAACACTGGTTTTGACAAACGTATTCCATCGTAATAGCATAAGTTTTCTGTATCATTATTTGTATCTACAAACGTGTTCATAGAAATTTTTCAGCTTAATTTTACTGGTACTAGTAAATAGTATTCACTACAGAACGAAGCATATGGGAATAGTGAGCACCGGAATCTCTTTTTATTGAGCGGTATTCTATGAGATTACTACTAGTATATGTGGTAGAAAGAAATGGAATCACTGTTTGGGGAACTGGCACGTTTGTCAGCCTCTGAAATACAACTACCATGCAGTCTCTGACGTAACAACTACCACACAGCCTCTGACGTAACAACTACCACACAGCCTCTGACGTAACAACTACCACACAGCCTCTGACGTAACAACTACCACACAGCCTCTGACGTAACAACTACCACACAGCCTCTGACGTAACAACTACCACACAAACTCTAACATAATAACTACCACACAGGCTCTGACGTAACAACTACCACACAGCCTCTGACGTAACAACTACCACACAGCCTCTGACGTAACAACTATCTCACAGGCTCTGACGTAACAAATACCATAGGTCTGGTGTCAGGGACGGTGGTAGTGGCAGAGGGCCTTGCTACCAAGCTCTCCAAGCTGAAGCCTTACACGCGCTACAGCGTCACCGTCGCAGCCGCCACCGTCGTGGGGGAGGGTTCCCCCAGCCAACCTGTCTTCTGCACGACACTCGAGGACCGTAAGTACGAAAAATTCCACAGCGCATGTCTAGTGACTACATACAATACGTCCTCAGTGGTGGGCAGCTGGGAGGACAATACCAGTAGCTGGTGTAAACTTGTCACTGGAGGACAGCTGGGGAGGACGACTTTTTATGACCACCCATTTCTGCCTCTCTAACAATGAACGTGTCATTTTATCTGCTCAATCACAGTGCATCTAGTTTATAGACTCAGTCTGAAGGTACTTGGTAAATGTGGTAAAAAAACGGTCATCATTACGTGCACTGTCTTCATTTCGATTGAAAGCAAAAGCCGTACGGTCTTTAATTTGCCTGGAAAAACTATTTGCACCTTGGGTATGTATCATAATCGTCTATAGTTTGAGTTGAAAAAACATTAATTAGTGAAGTTATCTTGTTCGTGTTCACACAGCTTGCAAAGATTCTCCAGTTTTAGTGTCAACCAATTGGCGATTCCTGAAAGAAATTATGGAAGGCATTAGTTATATTTTCCGATGAATCTAGAATACTTGGTGTAAGTATAATACCTATACGAATTTAATCACTGTCTTCCAAAGGGGGAAAAAGAGCATGTTTGCGTAACGGGCATGTACTGATACGTATAGTTTTATTAGATATTAGGTTGAAGTAAGTGGAATGCTGTGTAATTCGTCCTTTCAAAAGGGTTCACTGGCATCTATAATAGTTATTTGTTTTTATTTCAGAAGGGAAAATGAATACAGTATATTAAACATAGATTGATATTTTGATCATCTTCCTAATTTTGCGGAAACCAGCTTACTTGCAGCGTCACAATTTGTTTATAACGTCGTTACTAGGGATTCCTCATCAAAATGTTATTTTGCAGATAACTTTCTAGCCCCCCTCATGATTCAAATTTTGCATTGATGTTATAATCACTGATACGAGTGAAAAATGAGTAGTTTGATAGTTTCTATACTTTCTTAGATTAACAACAGCTTTCTTAGTGATCCTCATTTAATTTTGCTCAGTCATTGTATAAATGGTATTCAGCTTCTATGAACTTTTTTCCATATCTTTTGCTATGAGGCGTACAGTAGTTACGAGTGGAGTGAAAGAGGGGCATATTTGATAGTCAAGAATCTAGATATGGGTAAATCAACGTTAAATAGCCAAATAAACCGGCAGCATTCTAAGATCAATTGTCACGTAACAAAGTATGATAAATTACAACACACTATAAGTTGGATATAGGAAAAATTAGGATAGTTCTCTAATGATTAGGAATTAAGGAGAATATATAAATTCTGTTGTAAATAGGAAACTGATTTTTGAACTGTTATGGTACCAACAATTTGTGGCAGAAGTCAAGATAATGCCCTTCCAGTGTAGACTAAGACTTAGTTCTACATATACATACAATACTCGTTGAAGGATACCCACGAGCTGAACAAGGTTCAATGGGTTCGGGTAAGTACAGTATTATCAAAGGTTGGTAGGAGAACAGGCATCTACATCCAGGGCTGAGACGACAGCAAAGGGTATGTAGCTTCATATTTAAGCAGTTCGTGTTTGACATTGAACAGATTGAATATTTTTAGGTATTGGAAAGAGTGTAGCTCAGGCATATGCCCACATAGAGTTATCGAAATTCATCTGCGGTCAATCATGGTACAAAAATATCTGTCGTTGAAACACATCGATTTTCAAGCAGCCTTGCTTTCTTGCCACCCTCGGCTTGGAGCTATCTTCAACCAAGTGAAAAATTTATGGCAAGTGATACATATAATATTCATATTTCAACTAAAATTTTGCGGTTTTATTTTTTCTGCATTAAAATAAGAAATTTTGACGAATAGGAACGTGAGAGGACGGATTAGTCTACGATGGCGTCGTAAAACATGTCGTTGCAGAAGAGGTACACATTTACCGTTAACTGTCGGTGACCTGGCATAATTAATTTATTAATTGACCCAGTAATATTGCTGGACCCTAACAATCCTCCGTATTTAATGCACGATCAAATAGAGGGCTAATTTTTTGAAGTTTTATATAATATAGATACGAGGGCTGTGTTAAATTTTGAGTACGTGCCGTCAATGTTTGTCAGGACCCTCAGCACCGCGGCGAGTGAAGGCGGTTGTGACGGGACCGTCGAGCGTCATGGTGTCATGGCGGGCTCCTGCTCACCTCAACGGGCGCTTGACTCACTACAGCGTCCACTGGACCTCAGTTGGTGCCCCACTTGAGCGCAACCTCCGCAACCTCGACCCTAACACCCACCACCTACTCCTGGAGAACCTCTCACCAGGAAGCCTAGAGGTTTGGCTTCTTTATTTGGACAGGTTTGCCCAGTGTGTTCTTTATTCGTAGTAGTCACGAATATACGGCAGTTGGAATGAATTTTAATAATGTTATAGGTATTAGGGGTATCTTAAAGTGGACATTTTCTGAATATTTTAGTAAACGTAATTCAACATTCGATTAGAACACTCATAATTCTTTTATTATTCTTCATTTTTCGCTAAATTGAGAAGGCGCTAACGATCAGTGGACCTACTCTATTAAAATGCCCCCTTGACACAAACGACAGTTTTGCACATTAACATCGCTATGGAGTCTCTCCTCAGAGAAAGTCATGTCATGTCATTTTTCATTTGCGAGGCCTTCCTCAGAGTGGATAACTGGAGATGTTGCAGGTGTGGGTGGCTGCGCACACGAGCGTGGGGCGGGGTGAGGACAGCGCTCGTCTTGTTGTTACGCCCACACAGAAAGGTAAACTGGCACTCCAGTTAATACAGTCGTGATGTTGTTAGACGATTTTTATTTGTCAGTCCAACATAAGTAGGATACATACTCAATATTAAGTGTGCAGAGTTCTTATATTCGTATTTTATACTAACTGACTAGTCTTCGAGTATTATTTTACGATTTTATGTGTTACAGGATGGCTTATACATATGCTGAGATCATATGGTGTCTTATGAACTTCTTTCCATTGATATCATAGACGTGCATGAAAGTAAAATGCATATTGGTGCATTGAGTTATTTATGCTTAAAAAGTGAAGTAGTATAAAGGTTTAGTAAAATATCTGTAGCCTGTGCAAATTGACGTCTTTATTTACGTTCATTAAAAATTTATAACCTGTACAATCGGTCTTTTCTTACTTGGGAATTACAAGTATGGTGGGGCGATAGGGACCTCTCTCTACACGTTTACAGCATGAATATAAAATATTTACTAGCATTAATTTAATTCTTTCAAGGTGAATGTAATACTTACATTTTACGTAATTAGAATGCAATAAATTATTTATAACGAGAGAGAGAGCCGTCGCAAATTAGAGGAATTCAAATCCCCTGACACGTATGATATAATATGCATAAATGAGGCCAGCGTAAGAAGGGAAAAACACGATTAATTCAGCTTAACAGTATTTACGGGAAAAATGCACGAAAAAGGCACGTAAATATGTCATAAAGTCAATGTGACCTATCTCCTCAAATCACCTAATTTCACTCGCAATAATTGTTTAGATTACGCAACACCGATTGGTAGCGGAATTGACACACTGTTCCATCTAACAACACACCCTAACAATACGTGAACATGTCAAAATTCACTAAAGTTCAGTATAGTCCTCTCACTTTATTTCACTTTTAATACTTAATAAAATACACTCTCATGAGTTAATGCAATCACTGCGATCCCACTAACCAATTTCACTGACAATGATTACTCAGTTTCACTCTCAAATGAATGACGTGAAGAATTGCGCTGCACTTCGTTCACCGTAACCATACGCAAGCATTCACTCTGTCGAGCCTACTCAGTGTCGCCGGCTCGTCCTATTGTTCACACTGTGTGTATGCTGCACACGCTGCTTCCAACCTCCACTGATTTAAAGGGGGCACTGGTTTGAAGTATATTAGTTAATATTTCCACTTGGTTCCTATTGTTGATTTTCCGAAGTAATTACGTAGACATCAAACTGAATTTAACGCTGAAATCCCGAGCCTCTCCGAGTTGATTATTGGCAAGACTTTTTCAAGTTAACATGAACTTTTTCAAGGTTCCAGTTGCTCCAAGAAGTAGTAGTAGTAGTAGTAATAGTAGTAGCAGTAGCAGTAAAAGTAGTTGTAGTTGTTGTAGTAGTAGTATTGTCGAGTGTTTCTTGTTCTGAGGGGTTCACGTCTTAAGAAGCAGTCGGCAGATGGTTCAATTCTCTACAGCGGGAAGTGAAACTCTTCTTCGTCTTGATAAGAATATATTAGTTGACGTTATCGTAGAACTCAATAACAGACTTGAAAGACTCTAGGTGGAACGTAGCGTTTAACAACGAGAGCTAGGACGGGGGTGAAAGAGTAACCCAACGGAGCAGCGACTTCCTATCAGGGTTGCCAGAAGGTTTTCGTGAATAGTAACAACTTCTAATCTCAAAACGTAACAAATTTGTCAAAAACGTAACAAATTTTAAAAATTTCTAAATAATCGCACTATTTTTATATCAATACCTTATTATGCGTTATTGCAATATGTTGCCAAACTCATTATGCGCTTATTGAAGATATTTCTTCTATATCATGAAAATTATAGATTTTTTGCAGTAGAACTTATATAATATATTT
>VCRD01000084.1:10171-43735 GCA_006783055.1 Trinorchestia longiramus
GATCATCACCTGTACCACAGATGGGATCATCACCTGCACCACAGATGGGATCATCACCTGCACCACAGATGGGATCATCACCTGCACCACAGATGGGATCACCACCTGCACCACAGATGGGAACACCACCTGCACCACAGATGGGATCACCACCTGCACCACACATGAGAATACCACCTGTACACTAGATGGGAACACCTATTTCAAGCACAAAAAGGGGTTCCGTAATCCAATTTGCTGGACTACTGTGTCAGGCCAGCAGAAGGATCTTAAATCGAGAAGTAATGGTCGGTTTGTGGGTCATTAGCATGTAATGATCTTAGTGAGGTTACTTGCTGCCACAAGAGAAACGCTGTTAACCACATTCTAGATACAGCTCTGGTTTAGCTACTGTTACAGCAATGATAGAGTAATGAAGGAAATGTGCAAACCTACAAAATGAACGAACAGCTTACTTTCCCACTCCCTGTATTTGCATGACTATAGCTCGAAGCATTTCAAAAGATTTGCTCAACGCGGTAGAATATTCGTCACTACAGATGCCTCCAGGTTACATTTTTGAAGACACGAGGTGGGCGACGCTTTACATTTCAAGACAACTGCTCATATATTAACTCCTCAGTAACCAACAGGAGTGTAACACTTCAGTCCGTAACTTCAGAAGCATGTAGACATTGTTAACAAGCATAGAGCTGTCAACGATGTGTCTCATTATAGGGTCCGCAATGAGTGACCAGGTGACACGCAGTTACTGCAATACTGTACTTACTTTACGCATGCTTTGTGGCTACGGGAACACAAGGAATTCCCTTCAAAAACGGTCCACAACCTTGGCAACGTTTTGCGTCAAAACTTGCAAAAGGCTTCACCTCACACATGAGCGCCACGCCAACCAAAAATTAGTGGTTTCCAAGCGAAGGATGTTTGTATCCTTTCTCTCCTGCGAGAAGGACGCCACAGTCGAGTGAATTTGGGCCGGCATTGAAATGAAAGTTTCATTGGAGAAGCGTAACGAGCAGCTCCACCACGCCATGACCAGATAATGCACCACGACAGCCGTGTTGCAGCAAGAGGTGCCTCCTCAGCAGTTCTAAATTAAATCGCAAATTTTGGACACGCAGCTCCTGACCCTCGGTGAGAAAGCCATTGGGGATCGAACAAAATCGATGTTAAAAGATTTGCGAGGGAATTTGTTCTGAGTAGACATCGTAATGAATTAAAATGCGCAAAGGAGAAAGTTGAGGCTTACCTTCGAGTTCAATTACTCATTTTAAAGTGGTCAGCAATACTAAAATACGACTGAAATGACTACACTTAATGTAACACTTCAAGTTTGATAAGTGCATACAAATCACTTGACCTTCAGAACAAAAACACTGTAAATCCTACGCTCAAACATCGGGTTATGACACGTTATGTTCATGTTGACTGTGTCGTATGAATTAATTTGAAAGACAATACATGATTCATGGCAAAGTTGTTGGGACTCGCTCCTTTCCTTACGGAACAGTTACGTCGTCCTTGTCCTACAAGTTTTCCCGTTTCTTCCCTTCAAATAAAACAGTCATTACTGAGCACCGCAAAGTCGACCTTCGCTGCTTCCTTCGTACGGAATTTTTTGAGCAATTGCTCTAAATTGCGAAGAAAATATGTGCAACGTCGACAGAATACGCCATCACGAGCGGACGCACGAACGCACGGCCCAGAAATGTAGCACGTCTGATGAGGAACAATGAGAAACACAAAACTCGAATGAGTTTAATATTCAGTGTATTGATGGAGACGAAGAGGACGTGCATGGTAGAGGAATTACTTCACAGAAGTAAATAATAGATTTGCTGCAATGAAGGACATCGAGGACTGTAGCACACTCTGGTACATTCACTAAATAACATGAAGGGAAACTAACAAAAGTAAAATGACAAAAAAATCTCCCACAAAAACGATGTTCAACCTGAGCAAAAATGAAATTCACAAAAAACTCAAGGTTGCCAATCAAGATACGCTGACGAAGACAAATACAAGTATCCAGAAAGGCATCTGCCTTAACAAAGTCTCCTTAAAATTAATTTACAAATAAGAAGCATGGTAGAGGTTGTTACACAAATTACGGACATTTTTCACGACTGGCATGTTTGATGTACAAAATGAAATTGAGACAGCTCTCTCTAGCAAGCAATTCGATAGTAAATGAGACACCCAGTCATGAATTGATTAGCCCCACAAATTCCATTGCCTCAAAGGACGTAAAGACCTAAAGTGTTTTCATTTGTTTCAACTTGAGACCGCCTACTTCTCAGTTGCACACAACTGCTGAGCAATTCTAGAACTCGTGTCAGTCCCACACCTCAGTTTGGATTAAATAAATGCAAATGAATACCTGATTTTAGAGGTAGTCAATTTCTAACTTTGCAACAAAAACGCAATTTGAAACTAGAGCAAGGCTGTGGTACTTTCAAACACCTCGAACACATGCACACTTCAGTCATTTGTGAAGCTGCAAGGCAAGGCTTCCAGGTGGTGACACCGCAGCGACCAAAGCAATTACGTTAGGCAGGACTTGACCGTGGCTGTTGATGGCGCGGATGTCGAGACTTCATTGTGTTCACGTTCCGCAAATACTGAGGCTTCATTCTGCATTCAAGTTCCGCGGATATCGAAACTTCATTCTGCATTCAGGTTCCGCGGATATTGAAGCTTCATTCTGCATTCAGGTTCTGCGGATATTGAAGCTTCATTCTGCATTCAAGTTCTGCGGATATCGAGACTTCGTTTCGCATTCAAGTTCTGCGGATATCGAGACTTCGTTTCGCATTCAGGTTCCGCGGATATTGAGACTTCGTTTCGCATTCAGGTTCCGCGGATATCGAGACATTTTGCATTCAGGTTCCGCGGATATTGAGACTTCGTTTCACATTCTGATTCCGCGAGTATCGAGACGTCATTCTGCATTCAGGTTTACGAGATTACGCAGGTGAGCTCGTATCGCACAGCTGGGCCAGCAAGGCTAATTATGGGGGCAGTGCAGGCTGAACACAGGTGCGCATTTCAAGCCCTGGAATGTTAGTGTGATCACGCAACGACTACACAAATACAAGGAAATATCCGCACGGATGCACACTACATTCAATAGACGGATCAACGAACATGAAGTACCAATGTTTTCAGCGTAAAACACAGAAACTCTTCAGCAACACTGTAGGTATTGTCGTACGTGCCTGGCAGGAGGATGACCGTGTTAATTTTCTCCGACAAATACCAACAGCTCTCTGGTATCAACTAAAATATCAAATTTTGCAGCACAAGGAAATTCATTTCTCTTACGGATAAGGTTTCCATAAAACTGTCCCATTTGACGCCAATAAGATTCCACTATTATTCCTTTCAAATATTTACTATTAAATATGCAATGAATTGATGCACAATATTTTTGGCCAGATGTCATACTATGATTCGCTTGCAGCAATTTCCGAGAACTCGGCAGCACCGAAAACCATTCCTCCTCAATGTGACTTGGTTGAACACCGACGAGTGAGGCCTAAAATGTTTCCGTAGAGATGACAGTTTTGAATGTTTCACCCACACAAGCCTCTCCCAGCTTCCAGGTCGAGGACCCCACTAACATGAGGGGCTACGGCAAGGGCACTGAAGCGAGGAGGCTATCGCAGCATCTCCTCTAGGACACGCTGAAGACGGCCGGGTACATCGCAGTGTCTCGGCTCGACAAAGTTCCGGCTGTGTTCTCCACGTTAGCCTGCTTGGTGCTCACAGACATCCAATAAAAGCAATCTCTACCATGAAGTAATTATTTGAAGGAAAATGTTTATCCAAATAAATGTTCAGGGCACTAGTTCCAAGGCTTAACTGGAGTCACTCGTCATGATGCGAGTGGAATGCAACCTTACAATTAGTGTTAACTTCGTGAGCTAAGCGCTTAATTAAAAAAACGTTCAACTCTGCTGTCATAAGTTGCATGAACGTGTTTCGCAATTATGGTCAATACAAATAAACCAGTTTGTTTTTAATGTAAAATAGCAACAGGTTTCAACTGCTGCAGATTTCGAATCAAAAACCAACACTCCATGACCACACAACACTGACATCTTCTGGTCAATAGTCATATAAACCATAATACTAAATTTGCCAGTTCCAGCTGATATACTGTACGCCCTTAATAATTCCATAAGGAAAATTGTAAATACATACGTAAGAACCATTACTTCCCCCTTCTCAATTACCCAAAAATATGTAGAAGTCTTCTAGCTAGCTACTCACAAAAGACAGAAATATCTTCGAAAATCGTGCCTACGGGTAAAACGAAATGTAAATTTGACTCACTTCATTGCAATGGTATATTTAACTAATATTTCCACGGATGCATTCACGCAAACATGCATGCTGAACTTCGTAATGCTCGCACAAGAACAACACTATCAACCTACCTACAACACCTGGGCCTCACGCCCGCCCTACAAGACGAGATGCGGAAATATGATGCAGAACTGCACATTGGTTGGTAACTATCATACTAGTTTCCTGTACGCAATATTACCCCAGGCGTTGTGTGCTCGTGTTTTGCCGACAATTTCGTAATTTAGTCTGAATTGTAAGCTATAGTTGTAGATTCCCTGGACAGGACGAGCATAATAAATGATGCACATATCTCACAACCAACAAACATCACAAAATTTTGCAGAGAGGCGATCTCTGTGCAGCACAAACGATGGGCGCCAAAAGTCAAGGTTTGCTCGACATTTTTAATTACTAGGCACATTCTGCGCAAACAAGTATTAATTAGCGACACAAAATGAGCTTTAATCAAAACCTGGGTGCAGGAAATAAATGTTACAGAGTGAACGCCCAGTCTCGCATGCGGACATTTTCAGGTCTGTGATTTTTGTACAAAAATAACATTTTTCAGTATGTGCCAATTAACTAAAGAATTAGACAGAACTAAAGTAACGTAACTAATGGTAATTGAGTCATTATTACTTAAAATTTCAGCAACAACTGCATTGAAATGACGGAATGGAAAAAAATTGCACGTCGAGGATATAAAAGATAGAAGTCAGTGTAGCCTCTACTATTATCACTAGATACTCCCTCAGATCGGAAATAATTGATGCACAATCGAGAACACGCTCCTACTTTTAGTGTTTTAAAGACAACTTATTTTCTGTGTGTGATAAAAACTCGTATCAAAACTACTGAAACTATACATACACTGCTTTCATTTATATCCTTTTAAATAAAAAATAATTCGATCGCTTCTAAAAAGGATATTATAGGATTTTTCAGACCAACCATCGACCAGTGCTTGTTGAGTACAGCCGATTTTTACACGTGACTTGGGTACGAGAGACGCGTTGTCCTGAAGTCGCATAAATGAACTTAACAATACAGTATGAAGGAGTGCATCAACTTCAGGCAGAGCATCAAATTTCACATGAGAACCACCAAGCATGCCAGACTTACTGCACACTGTAAGCACAAGATCACGATCTAATCTAACAGCGTGTCTACTCAACTAATAATCATGGACGAGAAGTTAGAACTGAAATTACGAAATTGACAAAACTCGACAACACAGACTGCTGTGTCATTGCAGAGAGAAAATTAGTATGACAATTAGAAATCAATGTCCAATTCAGCATCAGATTTCGAAATCGCAAGTTTCCAGAGGCTAGACCGGTACCAGAAGGCCCCATAATATTGAGTGCCTCGGGGAGTGTGGAGTACATAACCTACCTGTAGAAAGCAACAACATTGAAACAGAGCACGGTAACGCCTCAATCACTATCACTTCAGCAGACAAGAATTTAGGGTCCACAATCCTGGGAATGAGGTTGTATAGTCAGAGCGGTCTGCAGAGAAGAACAAAGGGAAAGTTCTCATGCATACAATAGGAGCTGCAATTAGACGTGAGATCAGCAGCGACAGCGGTTACACTCAAAATTTTCCTCGCCACGAATGGGCGGTTATGTACAGGAAGCACAGCTTGCCAGTCGCAATTGCACAAGATTTTCAAAACGCAAACTTTGCCAGTTACGATTGTCAGAAAAGTTGCGGAGCTGCAATGAATTTCAGGAGATAAGACTAACGCTGCAAGTCAGAAACAAAAGAATGTCAGAAATCGTTTTTTCTAGAAAGAACCCCTGACCCCAACGATCATTGAATCGTGTGTAAAAATTTTTGAACGCCTGAGTCGAGATTTGCAGATTTGTCTACATACAAGTAACAATGCATTAGGATCTAAAACTAATCCCAGCGCACAAATATTGATGGAGAAAAAACAAATACCCAACAACCAACGTGAATCATACCCTAATTCTTCACTAGTAAAACTGACACAATCTAAAACTCGAGCAGGATCATCACATCGAAATAGATGCCAAAATGTTTGTTAATTTAAGACACATGAAGCTGATTAAATTGAGAGTAATTACGACGAAGCTCTGAGGCACGATGAAGCCTAAGCTACGGCCACGATGCTAGAGACTACAACGCTGTCCATGTACTGATCTTCCTGCCCACAACGCTGTCTATGTACTGATCTTACTGGCCACAACGCTCTCCATGTACTGATCTTACTGGCCACAACGCTCTCCATGTACTGATCTTACTGGCCACAACGCTGTCCATGTACTGATCTTCCTGCCCACAACGCTGTCCATGTACTGATCTTACTGGCCACAACGCTGTCCATGTACTGATCTTACTGGCCACAACGCTGTCCATGTACTGATCTTACTGGCCACAACGCTGTCCATGTACTGATCTTACTGGCCGCAACGCTGTCCAGGTACTGATGATCTCAGTGCTTGTCAGAGATGGACTTAATCACTCAGTAAGGCTGACATGTCAGCATTCTCACCAAAATCGTTTAGTACCAATAACGAGATTGTCATATATTTCAAAGGGTAATGTATTAACTGTTGAATTTTTACGAGCATTGCGTGAAAAAGAATGAAAAAGAATGAAAAAGAACTTCCTATTGCTAGAGATCAAAGCTACTTCTACATGTCTCGGTTGACTATTGATACAATTAACAGAAAAACAACAACCTTTACTGAAAAAAATAGTATGAGTAGGACCACTGAATAGATTTCATGAAAATAAATGGATTATTAAGGATTTAATTGCAGTCGTAGAAATTCAATAATATTTACCAGATTACAAATCGTTCAAATATTAAGCGTGATGCTAGCAAAATACCCTCATCCAATCCTCACTGCTACGAAAGGAAACTCTGGGTCAGAACTTCTAGTGTCCGAGCTATGGTCCTGATTTATATCTTCATTCTTACATTTTATAATGAGAAACCCGGTGAATTTGTTTAGAAAAATTTGAATTGAAGATATATTTCTGCTGGGAATGAAAAAATAGCCTTAAGAATATGTGCACTCAAAACATTAAGCTCTAAATATTGAGGAAGCTTCATTAGTTGCACTCGGGCTGCAAACGCCCTGACAACCCGTCCAAACACGATGGAAATAAAGCTTAAAAACGTTTACCTCATTTAAAGCAACTCAAACAAGAAGTTAACAGCAAATCCCATCCCAATGATTGTACAAGTTTACTTTTTAAAATTTCATCATAGATTTCTTCAAGCACGATTACGAATAAAAAGTTAAAGTCGGTTAAGAAACGGAGAATGAATCTTTCAAACACATTGTATTTGCGTATACTGAGTTCACAAAATCTCCCTTTCACTTCATTTCTTTGAGACATTTTATTATTATGCAACAGTCACGTTCGATTAAATAGATTGCATTAGCCTTAATTTTATCAACGGCAGGTTGCAAACATTTCAACTTTCGCCAGCTGTTCTACCACGCGCTCAGCAGCCAACTCATTGCGTGACCGCAGATCAACTTCCTCCACCAAAATTATTCAAGAATAGAGAGTGTGAGAACAAGCACAAATTAGTTATGCTAAGCGCGCAACAATCACAAAGATAAGGTGGGAATTTCTCGCTTTTATTTGCGTTCATATTCTAAATTCTAAGCTTATTTTGCACAATATCCTGTCCATGTTCACAGCAGACGTCAACATGAAATCGAAGTGAGATTTGTCACTAAATTCTTCGTTGATCACACTTGTATTCTTCCTTTAATTCTTCTAAGATTAGAAGAAACAACTCTTTGATTCTTCTATCTTGTCAACTGATCGCTGGGAGCGATAGTAGAACATGACTTGTTTATCTAATATTAAAGGACGAGCATCGAACACTTGATACCACGAGTCGTCAATGACATTCAAAATAAATTTTATGTTGCATAAATATACTGAAGAAAGCCACCAGCCTCCGAATTAACGTCAAACTGAATAGCATGTAATAATGTATTTTATGCCGACGGCTAATACGTGCCTCAGCGAACGATGAAATCGGATCAACTTCAGAAAAATGAAAGTGCCGCAAAAACCTTTCAACGTATGAACAAAATTCATATTCATACGATTGGAGAATGTACAAGGATATCTGCAACGGAATTACACTGTGGACTTCCAGTTAAAACTCAATCCATTTACTAAATTCTATTCTTAAGGCAACCCATTAAATTTAAGGCAAACAAACATGAAAGTTGTCTGAGTGGAACAAATTTAAAGACAAGACCTGTCAAGAAAGAAATAAGCAAACCAAAACACGTCCCAACTGACCAGATATTTCATTTCTTCGCTGTACATTTTTAATTGCACATCGAAGCAAACATCACATGAGTGAAAACACTGTTCTAAATCAAACTAAATACGTGACTTAGGCTTAATTACACCAAATATGTGACTTAGGCTTAATTACACTAAATATGTGACTTAGGTTTTATAAAACTAAATATATAACTTAGGCTTAATTGGACTAAATCTGGGACTTTTGCTTAGTTGGACTAAATATGTGACTTAGGATTTATTATAGTAAATGTGACTTGAGTTTTATTAAACTAAATATGTGACTTACGCTTAATTGAACTGAATATGTGACTTAGGCTTAATTGAACTAAATATGTGACTTAGGCTTAATTGAACTAAATATGTGACTTGGGCTTAATTGAACTAAATATGTGACTTGGGCTTAATTGAACTAAATATGTGACTTAGGCTTAGGCTTAACGTGGCTGCCTTACGATCAGAGAACTAGATTAAACACGACCTCCACACCTGACGCAATCCTCAGCACCAGACTCTCACGTGTCTCACACACGTGCACGTGTTCCTCAACACCACCAGCCCCGTGCCACATTAGAGCTGTACAAAAATATTGAAGTGTCTGTGCATGAAAACATGTAACCTTCTACGCTGGAAAATATTCACACAAAAATATTGAAATATTTGAGCGTTTTCAAAGAGCAACCAACACGTAAAGCGGTACACAATGAAAAACACTCGGACATTTGAGTTCCAGATGAGAATTGAGGCACGGAAAGAACGACCTAGTCATGCCTTCGCATGAACATGAACAACAAGTCTGAAATGAGATAATACGCAGCTTTCTATTTAAACTGTTTGGTGCTGGGTAACAAAGAAAAGCTTTCTCTTTTTGTCACCTGCAATCTTCAAGAAAGAGAAGAGAATGTCTTCCTCATTAAGAGCAGTCAGAGCAATGCAGTCAGAAATAAGATCCAGAAACTTGATAAAGCTGAATTGCGCAGAATAAAAACTCTTTCGGTACAAGATATTTTTTGAATGAAGCTTTAAGAGCTTCTAAGACCACTGTTATATCGTCTATAAAAATTGAGTACCCCTGAATTATCTTTTTTTTAGTGAAGTGAAGGGTTTTCGACACTAGCCGTAGCTCTAACAAAAACAAGTGATTCAATAATAACTGCTGTTAACTCGTCAAAATCGCCAGTTTCTAGGCTACACTTGACGGTGTGAACAAGCTTCCGTGCTGACCAACGAGTCAATCTGGCATATTTTATGCTTGGACACGACGAGATATAACGAGTGACCCTGGCTTCTCATTATGTCCTCCAGTCAGTGGAAAAAATGAACTTTACCACCGGAAATTTGTTGAATAAAAAGGCGGTTCAAGGGCAAGAAGAATAGACCACGACAACAGGAACAAGTCGAGCGGTTCATTCTTGGGTTACTCCTCATGTCCTATGCCGTCGAAAGTTTCAGGCATTAATCACGCACAGGCACCTCAATCCCGCGAGCAAGAATGAGCTATTAACGGTAGCACACCTGCCAGCTGGCTGTGACCGAAGTGCAAGTTTGTAGCAGAAAGATTCTGCTGTTCCGGATATGATTATCAAGTAAGTTAAGACTACTATAGTATGATAGGAGTAACAAACGTAGGAGATGAATCAGTAGTTCATAGTGAAAAGTATCAATCAGTTTGTACACTTATTAATGATTGAGGTACTAATAACCTTAACGAACAAGAACAGTTAGAACCGTGAAATACAGTTCAAGTCATAGAAAGTATTGCATACACATACCTCATTTTAAACAGAACTCAAGATGCTAGTAATTTTGGAGGACGAGTACATAGCGCAGTACAGTGTTCTGTGTACGAGCAAAGTATTGACATTAGAACGACCTCATAATTATTATCGGTCCACCTGGCTAAATTGTCTGCGTCCTGTCATGGAATAATCATCAGTTCACTTGCAGTAGAAACATTCTACTGTACACGAATAAGAAAGTGAAGCCTAGTTCTCTAGAAGCACGCATAGGTGTTTTCAAAGTGGTGTCAAGGAAAGCTTCTAACTTCTGTCGTGCAAATCTCGTTTGAACACAACAAAATTCAAGATACGAGCTGAACAAATGGATTCATAAAGCACGGACCACTTGTACAGATTTTGCGTAATCTGCCAGCAACAACGGAAAATTACCTGCCAAGAAACTCGAATGAAAAAAATTGCTCGTTCCCACGGAACTTTCCAATAACGAGTTCCACTACAGAGCAGAAGCACTAAAAATTAAGAGCACGAAAGTACTTGACACGTTGCCTCCGATTGCCTGGCCGGTGTAAATCTTCACTCTATACATATTATTACTAGAAGGCACTGTAAAATTTACAGAACCTAACCTAAGTGGCCCACATACGTACCACTTCGATGTCGACGTGTTAACACGTTGCCTCCGATTGCCTGATTGGTGTAAAACGTCACTTCGTACGCATAGTCACTAGAAGGATCTGATAAAATTACAGAACCTAACCTAAGTGGTACACATACGTACCACTCCGGAGTCAACGTGTTAAAGAAATCTCAACTTGGACCTCTTGATGCCCCAGTAACTGGAGTTTGGTGCACAGAACTTACACTGCCGAGCACGTGTGCGTTAATTATGCTTCCGACTATCTCTTCTTATTTATATTTCCTGGACGTACTGTAATTACAAGCCAAGTATGCACGCTTCTCGTAGATAAAAAAGGGAAATGATGATTTTTAATAATGTTACACCATAGCTTAAGAATCATAAAATATGGCAGAGAGTGTATGACCAAAAAGTTGAATATTGTCTGGTGAAGCTGACAATTAAGCAATCCCACCACAACACGAGATGTCATCCACTCGCCCGCAAGAGATGTCGAGATAGAGAAATGAAGACAAAACGTACACAAATGAGAAAATAAACCAGTAACCAATGACATGGAATTTGCAGTACGTAATTAGTGGCCGGTCAGAGTCGGTGAGGAGATACAATCGGAAGATCTGCTCAGGAGACGGAGAAAACCATTGTGTAGCCAGAATTAAGTATTTGAAGTGGACAGAGTATGAAATTTTTCTTTTCAAGTCAAGGTTATGAAGTCAAAGAAATTCGTGGCTGCCTAAAGAAGAAATTATGAAGTTGGTAGCATACGCTAAGCAAGCCCAGGAAAGCAGCTCACGTCGAGTACCAACTCTCAAGTAAGCATTGACAAGTAAGCAAGTGGGCGAACACGACAAGTTTCAACTGATAAGAACAAGCAGAATCAAGCAGTTCATTAAGCAAAAATAAGAGGATATGCTCTAAAAATCGAAACGAATGTAAAAGGATAACTGGTAGCGCAAGATCCCTAACAAAGCAAAAATCTGGCGTCAGCAAACCACTCTAAAGCCTAACAGCAAGCCTCGAAAAACATAACATTTTGAACGACAGCCTCACGATACAATGAATAGACAAAAGCGCAAACACAAACACAAGACTGCAGCCAAAATAGCACGACACAGCGGTGTACTAATAAGCAGCAACCTGCATGTACACTTGTAGAGGGAGGTGTCACTAGACCGAGCGTCTGGAGGATGAGTCAGTCATGAGTCATACTCATGACTGTGACTCATCCTTACGAGGCTGGAGAGCTGAGTGCAACAGAGGACACAAGAATATTCACTCACGCCAATGATGCTGACTTTTATGAAGGTCATTATTAGGTTATGGTTTGAATCATTTCTCTCTGAATAACTGTATTCTGTACACACATAATTGATGAATGTTCAGTGTCTTGAACACACGACAGTGAAACCTTAAATGTGAGAAAAAAGGCACTAAAAACCGAGCAACGATGATGACCAGCAAACGTGTTACTGATTGGACCTAGAAATTAAATACAAATTATTGTGATCGAAAAACATGATACCAAACAAAATATGAAGCTGAGACCAAAATAAAATTGACTTGAGTGTTAATAAAGCACAAGGGGTGAGGATGTTTATTGCTCAAATTAAAAACATCTAGCAGCCAAATTACCAATAATTCTAGTTGAGCTGAATTAATATGTTTAAAAGTATCCAATCCATAGATGCTTAAAAATACAAAAACCAGTCGCAAAACCCTGTCAGTAAACAAAGTTCCGGTCAAACGTTGCACGTCCAGTGAAAGTGACGTCAAAATTTCAAAATAAACAAGCTTCCCAAACTCAAGAATACGTCCTCCAGGTGAGGTGTACTTCATCAGATAACGACTGGCTGATTCCAGCGACTGATTTCGTGTGACCAAAGTGTGCATCATTATTTGCACTGCGCATGTTGCTTCATGCATTAAAGGCATCATTATGTATGTGTACTGCGCATGTTGCTTTATGCATTAAAGGCATCATTATGTATGTGTACTGCGCATGTTGCTTCATACATTAAAGGCATCATTATGTATGTGTACTGCGCATGTTGCTTTATGCATTAAAGGCATCATTATGTATGTGTACTGCACATGTTGCTTCATGCATTAAAAGCATCATTATGTATACTGCATATGTTGCTTCACACGCTAACACTTTTACTAGTAACCACTTACAGCACCGACGTGTTCTAGAATTTCAAGCTTCTAAATTGCTGAACACTCCATTCGATAGTATTTAATTTAACAACTTGGAGGCCATGACTATAATAAGGAAGAGAATCAGTCTTATAAGAGCAACACAACATGAAGGAAAGCAACGAATAATACATGCAACCTCGCAAGTAAAATGCATCGACTCCTCAACCAACAGATTTTCTTAGGTAACTGAGCGATGTTACAAGAAAATAAGGCTTCTTAAGATACATAAAAGTCGACATCAAAACATCTGAACACAGAAAATGAACGTGAAATGGTGGCGCGAAGTTAACAACCGTAACGACAGAGTTGTGTCCGCTGCTCCCACACAAGAGCATGAGGAAAAACAAGCTTACATGCAATGGACGTTCAACGCAGCAATGCAGAATTTACACATCCAACACTAGTATTTTATGGAGCTGAAATACTTTGAAATTCAAGAAAGTGAAACCCTTCACTTTCAAGCAAAAATAATCGTGAGAAAACGAGATGAAAGAAAACGCAAAAAAGGAAGTTTTTCTGGGTTTTCGAAGAAAAAGAATAACGTCTCCAGTTAATCTGGATCCGCGTTTAATTGCCAGAGCATCACGTTCATGCATCCTGCTGCAGCTGATCATAATCAGCAGTCAACTTAGTCATGCAAATGATGAGTAGGTGTAGGCTAAATTCCACAATAAAATTAGCGCCAAACTCAATACCCTGAAGCAAAAGTTCCCCAAAAAATATAAAAATTCCTTGAAAGTTTCAATCTATTCCGAAATATAACAATACAAAAAAGAGATCGACATATTAAATGAACAACATGGTTCATAAAGAACACGATTATCAGAAACACAGAAAAGAAACAGCGACGCATACAGCAACACACCATGAAGACAACGCACACCTCAACCTCAGCAAGACTCAGTGCACCACGACTGAGATGCACGATAACAAGTCCATGGACCACCACGGCAGTCTTCTGTCTCCCTCCACCACGGGGCAGAGATACCAAAAGTCTACTGACATCTAGGCCCCCACAGAGAGTGTGTAGGCGGCATTAACTCAATAAATAAGGCTTATAACTCATGCAGGTATTCATAACTGAAGTAAAAGGCACTATCCTATTTTTAACCATTCATTACTATCCAATATTGGTCGAAGTTTATCGATACAGTAAAAAAAAATTCACACGCAGAAAATACAGCAACTCGAATAGTTGCACAGCAATGACTGTCTGTCAACGGACCCCTGCCAAGAACCCAGCACAATTTTGCACAATTCACGGTCCCGATAACACGTGAGCTCTCTGGTACTGGCAGCTCATGGAGGAAGCATCGCGACTTAATAGAGCACGGCAAAGCTGCCGATGTCATCAAGTACAGAAGACTGAGGCATGAGTGAGGTGAGGACGAGGGCGATTTAAGCACCTACAGGCGACACCCTACACGTACCACCTACAGAGATATTTTCTTGCAGTGTCTGGGTGACCTAACCACCTGAAGGTGAAGCTACAGACGCCTCTCCCTGCAGTGTAGGAGGATATCTCGCCAAGCAGAGGCGTTTTAATGCTCGGCCAAAAGTCTAGGAAGATTAAATACTCTTCTTATGGCCATACCCCACACCACCCTCAGTTTCAGACAGTCGGAGAACCGATGAATTGAGGTGTAAATCATCACTTTCCTACTTCACAGGAGAGGAATTCAACAGCTCAATGTGACGGTATCAAGTTGAAACAGAATTCAGGAATGGATTTCGACGCTTTCATTATTTAGTACGCAGACAAAAGACAAATATCACGCAACGTGAACACCGTTAGAGCGCAGGGCCAAAACTTGATGCAATGCAATTTACTAGTGTGACACACAATAAATATAAAGCCAACAACTGATGCACTGCTTCAACATTATAAATGACGCGAAATAATGAATTTTTTAACAGCGAAGAGGCATCTGTGACAGTGCCTCGCAGTCAGTACAAAGATTACAGCGTAATTCTTAGCAAAAGCACGCCATCATAACACCAGCAACATAACACAAATGTGAGAGCAACACTCAAATGTTCCATTAATGAGCCGGAAATAGAGAGAACAAGTAACGAACGCAGTTCTTCGTACAACTGGCCACTGCCAATGGGCATGAGTGGCGAGTGTTTAGCATGAGTGGCGAGAGTTTAGCAAGAGTGGCAGAGAGTTTAGCATGAGTGGCGAGAGCTTAGCAAGAGTGGCGAGAGCTTAGCATGAATGGCGAGAGTTTAGCATGAGTGGCGAGAGCTTAGCAAGAGTGGCGAGAGTTTAGCAAGAGTGGCGAGAGCTTAGCAAGAGTGGCGAGAGTTTAGCAAGAGTGACAAGTGCTTAGCATGAGGCAGGACAGGGAAGCATGAGGCAGGACAGGGAAGCATGACACAGTGTAGGCTGGTACACAACTTCAACACGAGTTCGTGGGGACAAAGAAGGAGAGGACAAGCGCGTCCGCTTGAGATGACAAGCGCTGTCCTGAAGCCTGCGACTTGTTCATTACAACACGCTCGTGTTCTTCTCTTATGCTATGTTCACTGCAACCTAAAATGTGTCCTAATTACATAACTTTTACAAAATCATTTCGACTCGTTGAGCCTCATACAAAATACGGCCCTTTCTGAATGAACTTATATAGAAATAAATGCTGATGCAGTTATGAGTCATGCAGGTACTCAGATACTCATCAGTCATGCAGGTACTCACTCATTAGTCTTGCAGGTACTCACTCATTAGTCTTGCAGGTACTCACTCATTAGTCATGCAGGTACTCAGATACTCATCAGTGATGCAGGTACTCACTCATCATTCATGCCAGTGTCAATTGCGACCAATAGCCAACCTTGATTGGAGAATAAACAAAAATTCCGGGTTTCAAAAACGTCACCAGCAAAAACACAATCCACAGGAATTACAATAGCGTACAAATTTTAATTATTGTAATGCGCATATATATGATATATCATATCTTCAAGTAGGCATGTGGCGATACGCATTAGCTAATGGTGAATAATAAGGTCAATCAATCAATAATTGTTTGATTAAATCAATCAATTAATAATTGTTATTAATTGATTGATTTAACGCATATAAAAAGGGAAACTTATTCTGCCAACATTTAATAGCATATTGATTGGTTGTTGATGAGTTGTTTTCTCTCTCATAATTTACGCGAACTTGGTTTCAATGCATGGTTTTTCTCCATGCTATCCTTCCGTTATATTTCAATTAATACTTGTAAATAACAATTAATTAAATGCAACAAGATACGTAATCGCACTAGAGGGACTCTAATCCTCTGAATACATGAATGGTAAAAGGTGTTCCCAGTACTTCTGTTCAATGGCTAAAGAGAGGACAATGATACACACAAAATATTTAATTCATGTTATTCTCAACATCACGGGATGGGATACGCGAGTCATCTATCAAATTTTGGCATATGCGCCGCACATAATGCCCTATTTAACAGTGCTCTATTAAAGATCAATTACATACTTGATAACTGAATAGCCAAGAGTGCACACGGAACTATTTAGTTAAATCAACGGACGTTCACATCAGACTACGAAATTTACCCTGTCGCTAGCCTTGATCACATTGATAAAAATAATATTAAGCTTGCCCTTGCACTGGAGATTCGTTGTTGATGATGGGCTTCGCTGATTAGCACTCACGGTCACATTACAGTAATAACGCTAATTTTTCCCCTTCCCTTCCTTGCTGTAGCGCCATTAATTCTTCCTCTTTATACACGGGTAGATGTGCGTGTAAAATCTGCTGTTATTCGTTGATGTCATGATTAATTTAATTCCCTTTCAATCGCTTCTAAACCTATTCCACCCATGCCCCTAAACCTCTACCTATGCCCTAGATGTTACTCTAGCTGGAATACCCTGCATTGCTGTCGAGGTCTAGTTCCCAAACCCAAGTCCTTGCATCTATTCTCCCCATCGTTTTTATATGAGCCTTGCTCCTCCCCCATATCTTTTCAATTCATTTTCCAATCTTCCTATTTGTCCAATGGTCTGAAATAGGTTTCTAACCGTCTCTGATATACCCCACCCACTCTACAATCAGCTTTAGAGTTTCACGACTGCGTGATTCTTGAGTCACACAGTCCATACTCATAAATCTCTTCTTGCTTGACACTTCTTTTAGCCACGCAAATAACCACCTCGGATCTCTCTGAAGTGCAGGCGCTTGCTTATGTTTCCCCTTCCCTCGAGCTTGCCTTTCGGTTATCGGCTGGTATTATCACCAGCTTGGTCGACTGGTGAGCGAATCTGCTTGCGAGCGGAAAGACCCGGGTTCGAATCCCGCTGCCGACATGGTTGACGCGGCTAGAAATATGGCATGGGACTTGGGTAAACAACCGAATAATTATCGAAGTAATTATCCGACCCAAGAATGGGCCAGAAAATTCGTTCCTAAAGCCTCATTCTATTCTATTCTATTCTTAACTGTTCAACACTTGACACCTTCAGCTTGGGAGTTTCACGACTGTGAATTCCTCGTGTGATACACACACCTGATACATCGCCTGGAATATGCAAACCTATGAATATATCATAACTACCATAACAGGCACACAACCAAATAATACTGAGCCGTGAACTCGTGTGAGAGGACTGGTGTCAGGGAGTGAATTATGAGCAAGAAGGTGATCACATTATTGAAGATCACAGCATTAAGGACATCTCTGGCAGTCATGAAGCGCACGTCAGGGTTTGAAAGCCTTGAGATCAGCCCACCGTCCCGCCTGCACCTGATCACACAGCACCTGAACACACCTGCACCTGATCACACAGCACCTGAACACGCCTGCACCTGATCACACAGCACCTGAACACGCCTGCACCTGATCACACCATTACCGCCCTCACTTCTACCTCACTCCATTATCTCTTAGTCTTTCATGCATGTTACTCTGAAACACAAGTCTAGCTGTCGCTACAATTCAGTACTAAATTATATTTTCATATCAGATAAGTATAGAACAAGTTTGGATAGAGCAATGGGCTGTACGGACAATGTTGAAAATTATACAATAAAATAATAGAAAACAATAACTCAAATTCAGCAGAGAAGAATGTTCAAAAATAGATTCAAAAGATAAGTAGACGTTCTCAAGTTCCTCCAGCACCACCTATTACTCCTTCATTAGAAACTCTAACTCAACCTTGCCTACTTGTTGTGACATGCACGGTCATCTGCACACAAGTGAAATTAAGCATTGAGTTAATTCCAAGGGAGGAAATCTGAATCACAGTTCGAAGAGGTCATAGAGAACACAACTGCCTAATTCAAGTGATGTTCTTTCAATATCTAATTCAGTTCAGGTCCGTCTTCAGAGTTCATAACTTTGCTTCCTTTCAAAATAACACAAACTTATTTAATTTTAGTAAGTCAAGTGAAAAGACGAGCAGTGCAGAGCAACGAAGTAAGTTACAGCCGGACAAAATGCAAGGTAAATATAAGTAAAAAAGTTTAGTGTAGAATCGCTGCGAAATTTTGAATCTGGAGTTAATAAGCAGAATTATTGTCAACACTCCTGCAAAATACAAAAAGAACCAAATAAAAATTTGAAGCAGGAAATAAGGGCGGGTCGTCTAAACGTGAAAATATATAAAATGAGTTGAAAATTGTAAATTATGATTCAGTTGATTACTCCGATTACTCCTCACACAGCACAGCAGTGCATTTCTCCAGTATTCGGGGTGCACAAGTTCTGCCACTTGACCCCCAACATTAAGGACAAAACTCCAAGTACTGCGAGGCAAGTGAACACAACAAACATGAATTAAGTGCCTGCATCACGCGTCCAGTTGCACAAATCCCAAGAAACCTTGAAGCAGCGCCGTCCAGGTTCAGCTAATCATAACGCACGTGGCGCGTTCTTGAACGTGCTCGTTGGATCATGACACGAGACCAAGGAGGTGTCACCGTAGGCGTGACCAATGACCACACTAACACAGCAAACACCCCACACCAGGCGTCAATAATGACCGCACTAACACCCCACACCAGGCGTTAACAATAACCACACTAACACCCCACACCAGGCGTTAACAATGACCACACTAACACCCCACACCAGGCGTTAACAATGACCACACTAACACAGCAAACACCCCATACCAAAGAATTAACAATCACCACACTAACATTGGTGAACACCACACGTGTTGAGTATAGAGCGTGCACTGTTTGGTTCACAGATCAGGATACATTAAACTGAGGTGAACCTGATCTTGACACTGATGTCCGTGTGCACACGAGCGCTACTGCGCGTCTGGCACATTACAAAGAATTATTTGTTGACCAAAGTAAGGGAAGTATCACTGCCAGTCAGCAATGCACGCAAGAGTGTGGCAGTTAATATTACAACTACGATAAGGCAGCAATTATATCTAGGAAGGACTGAGCAAACACAGTTTATGGTTTAGATAACTCACGGGATTGAAGGTAATGTTTAGAGGCGAGTACCAAGATAAAGCACCTATTATGCTCAAGAACATAACTACTGAAGCACAGAAAAGCTACTAATTACCTAGCATAAGAACTAGCGGGTAATATAGAGAAAGCTGTCACGCTGAGATAAAGCACTACCTGCTCACCATGCACGTACTTCTCGGTGACTGGAACTAATCAGCGTGATTAACATCAGTCGTACATTGTGTGCACTGACACTGAGACAGTCGAGGTGAACTCAGGCAAACGTAAAGTTGTCCTATAACATATGATGATTACGGTCTTTTAATTGTAACGCAGAATGAACTTGATTAGTTAAAGAACTTCAGATATAGGTTGCTAGCACCATTATTGGACACAATGGAAAAGAAATATACGCAGTTCATCTGATTTCTGGAAAACAACTCTGACAACTAAGAGGTACTAGTGAGAGAGTTATAATTTGAGTGTATCACGTGTCCCTCCAAGATGCATGCCAGGACATAGGGCACTCAACTACATCCCCGAGAGCCGTGACGTACGTTCATTGATCCATTTACACGCGAATTGGATGAGTCAAAAAAATCCACGCGATTTTCGTCGACCTTAAACTTCACTTACGACCGAACAGATTTTCTTTACCAGTCATACATGCAGTGGTTCATTAAGTTCATAGCATCCCACCCTTGAGCCCCCTCCTGCTCCCAGCCTAGTAACCCAGGGCCGTAGTAACCCAGGGCCTAGTAACCCAGGGCCTAGTAACCCAGGGCCGTAGTAACTCAGAGCCTAGTAACCCAGGGCCGTAGTAACCCAGGGCCGCAGTAACCCAGGGCCGCAGTAACCCAGGGCCGCAGTAACCCAGGACCTAGTAACCCAGGGCCGTAGTAACCCTCTTGAGCAGCGCTGTCACTTCTCTCCTTTGACCGGAGTGCATGAATGAAGATGCTAATTTCAACACAACGGAGAGGTTGCTGCATGGTAAACCTGAGTGCTTAGGATAATGCAACGAATATTATGGGTAATGAAGTAAATAAACATTAATTTATCAGTAAACAGGTGATGTGTTTACAGTATCTAAAATAAGGAATCAACAGCACTGGAACGGAGGAACATTTTTGTATATCAGAAAACGACACAACATAAATAATAACTGTACAACTAATATAAGAGCTGCATTTAGTTTGAAAGCAGAACAAACAGATGAACTGTGGGACAGAGTAGACTTCGGAGCCCACGCTGCTTATATCTGTCACAAGTCCTAACACTGCACAGAACACAACACTGCACAGGACACAACACTCCACAGAACACAACACACCACTGAACACAACACACCAGCGTATGCTACACCAGCCAGAAGACACAGCTCAGCGTGCCCGCACAGTTATGAACAGCTTCTAAGTGTCAGATAAGAAGAGATAAACAAGTTACTCACAAGCTTACTATACCACAACTGGCTAGGTGGTACAAGGTGTGCTCATCCTGAAGATAGCAATGCATTAAAGTAGTCGCACATTCAACTAGTTTTCGATAGAGGAATTTTATTGTTTATACACCCGATTCTTTGAAGTGGAAATCTCGCAATGATTTTGACTAATGCCAATTTGAAATAAGCAAATACTTGCCAGATCGAGTAAAATGTTCCATGCACACATCTGATGGTTGTTGAAAAGAATTGCTGGTTAAAATATATCTCGAACAACAAGAAACAGGACAGGTGGTATGATGAAACAGGCAAGTGGAGCTAGAAAGAGAATTAGAAAAACGCTCGATCGAATGTTTGCAGAACATGAAGCCATGCCGTAAAACTGGCGTAGCGTGAAAGCGTCGTTTGTTCTGCATCCCACACAATGCTTTCATTCTGATCACTACCTGTCATGTCTTTCATAGTCCTAGTCTCACTGCTACTCAGTAGTCCAGTAGTAAATGTAATAATGTCAGTACGCATTGCTTGGTCTCCAGGTACGACTGCAAGTACATGCACCAATCAATAAGGATCGCATCGCTCCAGAAGTACTCACAAATGAGTCATGATGCGTGTTTTAGTTACAAACGGCACATTTCACAAAAACTTCATTTTTAATTTTTTTCGTACAGAGTCGAATTTATAAAAGAATATATGTAACTTCTAAGTCACCCACAGAAAATTTTTCAAGGAAGTACGCTAACCCTGTCCAAGCATGGTGATACAAAATGAGTGCCTCCAACAACTGTCTTGTTCACAACCAGCAACCTTAACTTGCATGAAATGAACACGACGGAAGCAGTCCACAACATGTGCAAATTTTGTGTCTTGCAGATAAAGTGAAGGGAATTGCGTGCGTGAAGAACAAAAATCAGGAGAGTCAGAAAACAAAGAAGGCAATTACCTGGTCACTAGTACATCACCACAAAAACATCACAATTTATTTCTAGGGCACCTCATATGTGAAGTACAAATAAGAATGGTAAGACTGTTCAGCGTGGGGCTCGTGATCGCCGTCGTGATGCTCAACAAAGACATAGAGAGTGAGACAGCGATGCGATACCTAGCACGTGAAATGAAGAAACCACAAGACGTACTTAATTCTGAACCCTATTCTCACAATAAACATTTCTTACAACATACATAAGAGCTGGCGTTCTGTTCACGGTACATTTAACAATACCATGCAAATTCATCCCATGAAGGAATCCTGACCAAAAAATATTTACAGTATAGGCAGTACGATTTCAAAGCAAAAACCACAAAATTATGCCGGTCATTGAGTTGTGATGAAGTAATTTGCGGTGCTTTAATAACTCTGTAAACTACAGGACCAAAGCTTTACACGACAATGCAATAAGAGGACATTGCCCCGCTGGAGGCAATTGCTCACCGCTTACAGCAACACCGTAATAGCACGCTGTAATTGCAGCAGCCAGAGCCTGTGTGGCACAAGCCAGCACACCTACGCGTTAGTGAAGGCAGCACAATTGACCACTCAGTGTGTGGTTTAATTGACCACTCAGTGTGTGGTTTAATTAACCACTCAGTGTGTGGTTTTAGCACACGTCACTGCTGTCAGAAGTCACTTCTTCCTACACGTACTAAGTTATTTCTCGACTAAACGAAATATTTCGTGAATAATCCCTGACGTGATGGGCAGTACATGGTTTTATTTCACCCAGCTTCTGAACAAAATGTTTAGAACATAGGACTAAACAAATATTTTTAACATACCACCTCAGTTACAGTGGTCCATGCAATGTTAAGCGTAAAGACCTTAAATTTCAATATTAAAATCCATGAACATGCACGTTTCTTAACACGTCCGAGCGCGTTGAATATACGAGTATGTAAGTCACATTCAAGCACGTGCTGCAACCACTCACCTACGCGTGCTGCAACCACTCACCTACGCGTGCTAAAACGACGCACTAAGTTAGCGCGTGGAAGACGCACTAAGTTAGCACGTGGAAGACGCACTAAGTTAGCGCGTGGAAGACGAACTAAGTTAGCGCGTGGAAGATGCACTAAGTTAGCGCGTGGAAGATGCACTAAGTTAGCGCGTGGAAGATGCACTAAGTTAGAGCGTGGAAGATGCACTAAGCGCGTGGAAGATGCACTAAGCGCGTAGAAGACGCACTAAGTTAGCGCGTGGAAGATGCACTAAGCGCGTGGAAGATGCACCAAGTGCGTAGAAGACGCACTAAGTTAGCACGTGGAAGATGCACTAAGCGCGTGGAAGATGCACTAAGCGCGTAGAAGACGCACTAAGTTAGCGCGTGGAAGATGCACTAAGCGCGTGGAAGAGCAGCGTCCAGCCTCGTCTTGGCCCCAGCGTTGCTAGCGAGAAGAGACGATTCTCGAATTTCAGACATGAAAAAATTATCACTTATAAATCGAAGCTAAGATGGAAACAAACAAATAAGCTTTATCAAACAAATGAAGACAAATAAGCTTAATCGGCACACCGGCCATTACTTGCGACAGAACAAATGACTGGCATTTAATTATGACCAGGATAGAAACGGCGTCGACGCATTTTGGCAGGTGAACTGTTACAGGTGTTGAATGAGGTAATTACTAGTGGTTAGGTCAACGCTCCTTACACGCAAGCGTTCAAAGAGTTGAAAGCATAATGTATGACCAAAACACTTATAAAGGAAATACTACTGCAAAAATAACGTACAAATGTCGCACTAACAGGTTTCAAAATATGCTTTGTATGAATCACACGCACATGCATACAACACATCTCTCAGGCATTCAATAACAAATTACTTTCGTACGTCTCAATAGACACGCACTTTTCAAATGAGCCCACGAACAAAAATAATCGAGATATGATATTAAAAGATGAAAGTGTCATTATGGGCAGTCCCGTGATGTTACTTTCAAGTGTGGACAAATTTTAAAAATTTGCGTGGTTTTAAAAAATCGATCACCTCCCGCAGTTATATAAAGTGTATATGTGTACACTTTGTATATTTGTACACCATCGTTCAGTTTTACATATAAATACATATAATCATAATTTCAACATGATATACAACTTCAATAAGAATATAAATACGGTGATCCACATATTTTACAGCTCGGCTGGTGTCTTTGATGCGAAAAATAATGTCAACGATAAAAATTTCTAAACCACAACTGAAAAATACCTTTTAATGCCTGTTGTGGGTTACAAGAATAACAATGGGCTAATGTTACACACGTAAAAAAGGAACTGGGAAAGTCTTGTAGCGACGTACCTGATAGTCATATTTGAATTGTGAGACCTACGAAACGATATGGTCTGAGCCACCAACGCTGGCATTCTTATATACTATTACTACTATGAACAGTGAGATCATTCTTTGCGCCTAATTTTACAGGTCCAGAGCTGCAGCTTGAAGTCAACGAGGATAGCGGCCGCAATCTTTGAACGAAGTTGGCATAAACTGCACCCGCCAGTTGCAAAAAGAGAACGACAGAAGTAGCACAAACACACAGAAGTTCCATAATAGCACACTGCCAACACGACGTATTAAAGCAATCCTCCCACTAATTGTTTTGAAATGCAACCGATGGACGGATATACGTACAGCACTCAGGCGGCTAGGCTGCATCCGTACTCAGTTGCGGACTAGACTAGTGTATGTTATAGGTACATGTAATCATACAGAAGTTAATGCTGCAGGAAAAAACAATGTTACCATAACATTCAGTGTGCTACGTTTACACAAAAATCATGACTAACGAGCTCTAAATATTCTGTTGCACGGTACCGTTGGGAGAGAAATAATCCGCGGTCACTACTGCAGCAGCGAACTGTGCACCCCAAGAAAGAACAACAATTTGCAGGTAATGGGTGGAGCTGATGCAGTGCCACGTCTGCAAGGAATGAAGGACTATCTGCAGTACGACAGCAAAAACAATCTTGCGCCACTAACGCGCAAACAAATTGAGCCCACAAATCAAGCGTCAGATTTCACACTCGGGAATATAACTTAAAATAAACATAGAAAAGAAGCACGGCAGCACACAATGATGAGAAAAGTAATTTACGCCATGATGAATTCGTTCCTTCGACGGTGGCTCAAGCCGTGATATTCAGTTCATCTAAGTGAAATATACGCAGTCCATAGCTACTCTCACGCTGCCAAGGCAGAGCTCCCACGTGTAGCAATAAATAAGAAGCAGGCAGTAGCATGACGGACGTACGAGTATTGCTTCTAGAACAGGACAGCAGTCATCTGGCAGGGGAAGAGAGCGTGAAGACCCTCATATAGACGTAGCAAAATCCACTATGTGTATCCAGGATACGCCGTGCATGACCGCGCTTTGGTCTGATTACGTGCAAACTGCAGGAGTTAGGAACAGCAGCGACGCAGTGAAGAGATCATGACACTATTGCAAGCCAAGAGTTACATTAAAATCTATTTTAACTCTTTTAATACCAACATTTTCCCCTGAACAGAAAAGTACAACACAAGCACACGCTGTTCATCGCCTGATCTTACTGCCGACAGCAACTAAACAAATAAAACCGTGACAGGTTTTGAACGTATTGAGTGTAGTGCTGGGTTGAAACACCTCATGTATTGCTTTATCACACTCTTGCAACAGAAGTGATTTTTTTTGGTTAAACAGTTAAACTCCACATCACACGCTCAAATTAATACGAGGTCAGTCACTGATGTCCACAGCGACGGAGGGCTAGATTTCATTTTCGTTTTCCTCATTGATAATTATTCATTATAGGTTACCTAAGTCATCTATACACTATTTATCTAACGCACGTCTTATTATAAGCAGTTAGAAGGATACGTGCACTTAGCAGTTTCAATTGTTTTCCCACTACCAACAGAGTCAAGTCCATACTCTGATCGGCATGGGACATGTGTAGCACGGCATGGGACTTAGGTATCAACCTAAGAATGGACCAAACAGCTCGTTTATTTTGCCTTATTCTATTTTATACGAAACATTGCACGCACAATTCATGCAGTAAGCAGAGAATTCCTGAAGAAAGCCTCAGCAGTAGAACACATGAGAAGTTCGAGTGCTTGTCCGCCATGGAAGTGAGGGCCTGGCAGGCATAGGGTGTCCCCCTGCCACTGAGCTCACGGCAGACGCCCTCTGATAACCAAGCACTTGTTCAGGAGTCCGTAGCGCCCTATTGTCTTAACGGTGAACAATTAGGAGACTGGCAGCAGCACTAATAAAGATATTCACGAGTCATGCCGCTGCGCACACAGCACAGCTGCGACTAACACTACTGAAGGCAGGCAGTGGCTGTCAGATGCTTCTCTAGTTCCACGGTCGGCGGGATGGCTCAAATGATATTAGAATTTCAATACAACATATTACACAGTATAAAACATGTAACTAGATGCAGTAAAACATACAGCACTGGGTAAGAATACTGTGAATAGTTTGAAAATAATGTACATTTCAAACTAGTTTCAAATTGACAATGAAATAAAACTACCTGCACAGCGGGGTAAAACCTAACAAACATCAATTTCAACATGGAAAATGAAGAGTCGACATCAAAAAACATCTAGAATTATTTTAGGGGACATTATTTCGAGATGAGTATCTAATTAAATAGAGAGGAATAATGGTGAGCTCAGCAGTACATTGACTGGTAAAATTGTAGGTCGCAAATTAAGTTGAGAGTTCACCTGACTTCGCTCAGCCCAGCGATCACAACTCCAATGAAATAAACACGATCTGGCGTGTGAACAGCTAACCAACCTTAATGTGGAGTAAACAGCTAACCAACCTTAATGTGGAGTAAACAGCTAACCAACCTTAATGTGGAGTAAACAGCTAACCAACCTTAATGTGGAGTAAACAGCTAACCAACCTTAATGTGGAGTAAACAGCTAACCAACCTTAATGTGGAGTAAACAGCTAACCAACCTCAATGTGGAGCAAATAGCTAACCAACCTCAATGTGGAGCAAATAGCTAATCAACGGTAATGTGGAGTAAACAGCTAATCAACGGTAATGTGGAGTAAATAGCTAATCAACGGTAATGTGGAGTAAATAGCTAATCAACGGTAATGTGGAGTAAATAGCTAATCAACGGTAATGTGGAGTAAATAGCTAATCAACGGTAATGTGGAGTAAATAGCTAATCAACGGTAATGTGGAGTAAATAGCTAATCAACGGTAATGTGGAACGTGGGCGTCAGAAAGTAAACAGAAACAACAATTTGGTCAAGAGAATAGAGAAATAACTAGGTAATATTTATTATATGGTTGCACGCTAAAAAATTATATCGAGACCGGCCAGTAAGCCGTATTTTACGTGGTTATAGTAACATTATCAGCTACCTTGCTGACAGAGTCTGTCCTTTCTAAGGTAATGAAACATAGAGTATTATTTCTCAAGCATTATAACTGTAGTTATATTCTACTGAAATATATCAGATAAAAACAAAAATATTTCTAAGATGATGCTGAGTAAATGACTCACCTGATCTTGTGGATGTACTTCATTTTGCTGTCAAAGTGAATCAGGCCAAAATGAACTGCTTCTGAATACTGTAGCTACTTGAAGTACATACTTTCGTACACTGCCGATGTTCAATCTTTACATTTTCAAGGGAGCGATTCGTGCTGTAGGTCTTAGTAATGTCCAGTGTAGCGTGGTGCCTAAATCCCGCAGCACAACACCTCTAAGTCACGGCGAACAGAACGACGCACCAGCACACCTCTTGCACTGACGTTCTGCAATGCACTGGCACTGAAAGAGGGTGCACTGCCGTTGTGGTTGTCATCCATGCGATTGTAACCTAAGGAGATAATCCAGGGAAACAACGCGCGCAGTACAGCATGACTACAACGGATGTTGCTCCAGCACCAAGGACCTGTAATGGTCGCGTGCAAACTCTATGAAGCCCAATGCACTTACACAACAGCTTCTAGACACTGGATTGTGATCCTATGACGCACTGCCAAGCCTTTGGACTCGTGGCATAAAAATTCATGAAAACAAACACAAATAGCTTACAAGATAAATGAATAAGTTTTCTGCCTCGATGATAGCATTTTAGCATGTTATATTTAAACGTAGAAAAATCATTTAGAAGTCTTTGGTGTATACATAGGAGAAAGTCTTCAGTGATTATCAAAAACTAGGGAATTAACGATAGAAAAAAATCAGTTTAATGATTGGGAAACCTATCGAATCACTGAGGAAACACTAGAATTTAAAAATGAACCTTGAAAAACGATAATTTATGCATTACGCAAAAAATTAAAAGAAACAACACAAACCATGACTATTAACACGTTGCCTCCGATTGCCTGATTAGTGTAAAACTTCACTTTCTACGCATAGTCACTAAAAGGATCTGAAAAAATTACAGAACCTCACCTCAGTGGTACACATACATACCACTTCGGAGTCAACGTGTTAAGATCACTGAATACACCACTGAACTTCTGAACATATTGCAACCATACCCCTGTCAAAAAACAGCAACTTTACTCAATAAAAACAACAAAATCCGTAGAAAGACTTGGAGAAGTGGAAACAGGAAGGCCAATTACATTGAGATGTTAGGCGTCGTAGTGACAGAGAAAGTAGGGCACCAGCGTGAGGCGTCCGTACGAGGGACCCTGCTTTCCAGACCCACACGGAGCCAGCAAACTGTACGAGCTTCTCCCTTCCTCCACTCAGTGAACACGCATGAGCTCGTGTAGGTACTGGTGTATGGAGCCATCACAACTGTCATGTTGACGAGCGCAACTTCGATGCATAATAATGGCAGAGTGTCGGCAATAAATGCAGACATAATGCAATATATGTAGGCGCAATCTCATCTACTAACAGTTTTGCACTGTTCTTGACTTCTGCTTTTGATCAAAAAACTCGGCAAATTGTCACAAAAAGCTCGACAAATTACCACTCATCTCTGTAGACATAGGTGAAGTTAAAAGAGCCATTGCATACTACCGGCCTGAGTTCACTAGTAGGGTATTAAGATGCTGAACGCCCAAGTCGGTAAAATGACCTGAGTTGATTACTTTATATCATATCAATCGTAAGGTATTAGTCACTTTTTGGTATCGAAACAAAAGAGCCCCTACGATCGAATATGAAAGGCCCGTTATTTCAGGTCCTCGTACAAAATAACAACTCTAATTCCGACAAAAGTTATTTACGAATTCAATCTGTAATGCATGACTGGAGATTTAACAATCTTTTGTAACAGTCCCGGACAGTTCAATGAGTCCTTTCCGTACAAACAAATTGTATATATTCGAGTCAATGCAACTAAAAATTTTAATCCTAGACCTTCCTTTTAGTCAACGCATGAGAATTTGTCCATTTATCGAGTCTAGAAGGCTAGATAGGAGAGTTGTACCTTACCTCCGCCTGAAGATGAACTGCAACATCCACAATGGATGTCGTGCCCTGGCAATATCATAACTATCATTACTACGATGGTTGCATCATTTTCATTACTTCGATAAAAGGAACACCCAGGTCTCAGACAGACGCTTTCATGATCATCACGTGCAGGTACAGAGAAATTTGTTCTAGCGAGCTGGTACGGAACGTAGAAATTTCGTACCTAGGAACAACACGTATTTCAAATTTCAAGAACACAGTCTTTCATAATCATGTGAATGTTTATTAGCAAAATAAGTCATTCATTTTAGAGGATAAAAGCTTTACGGGAAAACAAACCAGTAGAAATTAATGGGAGACCACGCATCTCAAGTGCCAGAGGATGAAGAGGGTACCGAGCTGCTGAGATATTTAACAGGCAACTAAGGCGCCAAAAAGAATCATGCTTGTCCTCAAGGAAGAACACCAACTTGAAGAAACATACTCTCGAAATCAAACCACTCGAAAAGGTTTGTTCTTGAGAAACCAATTACCGGCAAAAATTGCCTTTCATAATTCCATTAGACACTAGCTCATAGAGGTGGAATATCCCACGGCCTTGTCCCGCCCAGTGCAGTTCAGAGGGCACAGAAGATGCACGGCGCGCAGAGGGCAAGTTTTTACTGCGTTCTCGCGCCCCCTCCATTATGTGAAGAAGGGCATCCCATGTAGCAGGGAGCCCCACGATCCCCCAAGGACACGGGCCACCTTCCTCTCCTCTCTCTCACTCTCTTGCCATTTTTTCTTGTATTTATTTCAATCATTCTGACTCCTACGTTTGTACCTATTTAGAGATAAAATAATTAACTGAAACTGAACATGCTTCTTCTGTTTTAGTATTGGTCACACACAAGAGAATTAATATTGTTATAGAAACTATAAAACTGGTTTTTCAAATCTTCAAAACATGTTCGTTTTTAGGGTCCATCTTTTGGCCATTACTCATCCATGAAATTGAGAGCCTCTTCATCAATTTGGCGGGGTAAGCGAAGAAAAATTTCACAAACAATGGTTCCCAACTACTGCAAAACATACACAAAAAAATCGCCACTGCGACAAAACTTCAAAACGCAAAATAATCCCCAATGAATGCACAACACCACTGACGAAATTCTTCCGTAGGCACAGCACAGCACGACGCTGTAATGTCATGAGATGAGGTAAAACTTGCACAACATGGGACTAAAGGCTTTCCTCCTATGAAAAACTCAAGTCCTTCCTTTCGGAAAGAGAAAGCAAGACCATTGTGTCCTTATGGTACTCATCATTACCATCCAAACCTGGAGGACGGCCAGCAACTGCTGCACATCTCATCACTGAAGCTGCACTTGATTGCTTCCTACGTCATCAAGCAGACGCAAGAATTTCATCTCCCACAACGCGGCCAATAATTTCTTGTGCAAACGACTCATACTCGAGCACGAAGCCAACGGACGATATTGAGTCACTGAACATCAGTTACTCACCATAAAACCCCTTAATGTTTTATGAATACATTATCACAGTCGTTCTCAAACACGTCGGTTTACCGCTAGTTTAGTGAATTGAGAATGAACGTTAGGTTTACCGCATTAGTTTTACCACTAACAAGGAAATTTGGAGGACTAGAAACAAGACTAAATTTCCACTGTACACGAGGTACAAGGCACCAAATACACCAGGAGCAATAATACGAGCACTATTTCAGGTTAATGTTTCACAACAGCACTAATGAAAGAAGTGCAGCAATGGCGACGAAACTCGGTGTGTTCTCCGACCTGTCGCAGCAAAATTAACACGTTGAGTGCGATACGACCCACCGGTGGGTCACTTAGGTTAGGTTCTGTAATTTTTAACCAAGTCTTTTAGTGCCTATGTGTACAAAGTAAAGATTTGCACCGGCTGGACAATCGCAACAAACGTGTTAAGCCGAAGATATCGAGTCGTTCTTATACACGAGATAAAGAAAGTTTTGCAAGTGGCACTTTAAAATACACATTCACTATTACAAAGCAATTTACTACGGCTCAGTGTGGTGCTATTAACGGCACAGTGTGGCGCTATTAACAGCACAGTGTGGCGCTATTAACGGTACAGTGTGGCGCTATTAACGACACGTACTCCACTATACGAGCACGAAACACACGGTAGCGCTTTACATACAATACATGAAGACACAGTCAGCTGCACGTGAGCTCATTAATTAAGGGATATAATAACGCCGGTGTATAGGATGGAAACACATGCATGGCTCCACACGACGATAAGCTGACCCACTGAGGCGAAGGAGATGCTCACGGTGACCCCTGGTCTCCATTACAGTCAAGACTACCACGCACGGCCCTGAGCGTCCAGCCACCGACCCACCCACCACCGCAGCTTCCATGCCCTTTCCAAGTTTTACAAGGATCTCCACTCCAATACAATGCGCTCGCTGGAAAGCCTTGTAACGTTATTTCAAGGCTCTTTAGAAATCTTGTATTAGTCAAATTTTCTTTTATGGCATGCAAATGGTAGACATGAACTGCTATATTTTTATAAAATTTCGCATCAAGATACAAAACACAACAACCTTACAGATGTTATTATATAATTCTATTGTATGACTGACTGGCAGAGGAGGATCAGATCACTTTATTACTGACTGGCAGAGGAGGATCACATCACTTTGCTTTATAACAGACTGGCAGAGGCAGATCAGATCACTTTGATTTATTACTGACTGTTAGAAGAGGAGAATAGAATAAAGAATAAAATAGAGGATGAAATCAATTAATGGTAAACTAGCCATGACCCTCGCACAAAACTTGGGGATCCATCACAGCGCGCATAATGAGCAATTGGATAACAAGCGACCAACACAAACTAGATCAAATGAGTTACACTTCATCATCCCTTGTGTGTCCAGATGTGATTAGTACATATAGTTTGTCAGACGTAAATGGTGTGAAGAGCTGATCTGTCCACTAGACATGATAGAGCGCGACTCCGCCAACCCTGAAGTAAAGACAGCAATGCTTCGCTCTGCGTGTAACCATGACACCCATGCTCAAGTTTCGGCCAATCCCTGGACCTTACGCTGATCCTGTCGGGGTTACGGGTACTAGTACAAGTATTGATGTCACAGATCTATAGTTTGCTTTTTCAGCACTGCCATTTCCACAACCAGAATGCCACAAAATGTTGCCACTTATGGCCGCAACCCCGACCGTACCAGCGTAAAGTGCAGGGATTGAACGAAACTTAAGCATGGGTATCATGGTTACACGCAGAGCGAGCTCTCTATTGGTGTAGCCTCTTGAGGGTGGTTGATAACACACGCACTGCACAGTAATTGGCAGTCACGACCCACATAATACGGGCTAATGAAGGCGCCAATGCTTGATCGACCCTCACAGTTCCGTGCCATGCATGAGAAAACAATAAGACTTTCGACGACGCCAAGGGCAAGGGCGGTGAACCCATAGAAAAATCCTGCGTAAAGCATTGATAGAAATGAAGTAATCAGTGAAGGTTTTACTGACTACGCTCATTTGAGCAAAATACATGGCAAATTAACACCAAGTTTTCGGTGATGAATGTAAATACGTAACAAAATCCGTGCTATAAACTATGATGGAAGTGATATTCATTTGAACAACCGCTGGAATAGGCAAACGACCTGAGACGGCCGAGTGTAATCGCCCCTAATTAAAGATCAGATTTTAGAAGAATACAAATGAGCTAAACTTATTCTTGGCTCATCCACTTCAGCAGGACTTCATAGCCCTGACGTATTATAGGGTGCAAGTTCACTCTACAACAAACGCGCGCTATGGAGTACTCAGTTCCAGCTGTGGGGCATCACATAATTTTTTCGTGTGAAGTCTCCACTGGTTGGTAGACTTCGTGCCATGATCAAACTAGGGATGAATCGCTCGTTCCCCGTTCGGTAGCGAGGGAAAAATGTTCGCAGGTACTGCATCGCTACGGGCTTCACATGTTCGCAGGTACTGCATCGCTACGGGCTTCACATGTTCGCAGGTACTGCATTGCTA
>VCRD01000084.1:48055-98665 GCA_006783055.1 Trinorchestia longiramus
GATCTACAGGCACAGGAGGGAGGATATTGAGCAAGCCAGAAGATGATGCCAGCTCTGCCCGCCTTCACGACACCCATTGTTCGTGTTCGCGTACGGGCAAGTGCTGAGCAATGTTGTGTCGTAACGCACTTCACTGCACACACGCTTCTCTAATTTCAGGCCTCCAATGTATTGAACACTCTTTAAAATGTTTATAAATAGAAAATCTCATACAATACGAGTACGGAAGTCACACTGTTCGGTTAAATTGGACGCGTTTCAATAACTGTTTTGCTTTATCTTGGTCCATGTAGTTTGTTCATGGATATGAATAAAGTTCTCCAATAAAATCATCGTATTTTTAGGCAGTGACTGAAGCGGTTAAGCTCATCAAAGCGCTAAGCAGATGAAGCATACGTAAACAGGTCTGGAATTTATGAAGAACAGGAGTAGGATTAGACACACGTTCATATGCTGTACACCAGCTAAAAGACTATTGCGTTAACACGTTTGTTGCGCTTGCCTGATTGGTGTAAAACTTCACTTTGTACGCATAGTCACTAGAAGGATCTGAAAAAATTACAGAACCTAACCTAAGTGACCTACCGGTGGGTCGCATCGCAACAAACGTGTTAAAGGAAGAGACTGCGTACTTGACATAACTAAAGTGAAGTTATGCAAAAGGATCCCAATTACATAAGTAGATTTATGTGTCAGAAACACTCCAGCAGTGAATTTCATGTAGATCTGGCAGTTCTCAGTTTGAGGTGTGCAGAAAAGCTGGTATAGTGTTTCTTCTGCTTGGCTCGTTCAGAGAGTTCAATTTAGACCAGTACTAAGCCCACAGCGATAACATGAACCCAACAATTAATTATTATTAATATAATCTAGAGGTAACCACCGTATTTACTTCATTGATAATCGTACGGAGAACTGAATTGCCTGCTCATTTTAATATTTGAGTCTCCGCAGTGTGAACACAGAGCGATCACCACAAAAACACTCAGTACCACAGTGTGCGTAGTTTTGGTTTGCACAGCCCGCTACAGCGGACAAAAATGCAGCTTGACCATTCGTACGAGACTACAAGATGGACAAAGGGGAAAATAAGATTTGAAAAATAACCAATGTACGATGCAAGGATCTTAACAGAAGTTACTCACTGAGACTGATACCATACAGATAATACGACTGATACCATACAGATAATACGACTGATACCATACAGATAATACGACTGATACCATACAGATAATACGACTGATACCATAAAGATAATACGACTGATACCATACAGATAACACGACTGATACCATACAGATAACACGACTGATACCCTACAGATAACACGACTGATACCATACAGATAACACGACTGATACCATACAGATAATACGACTGATACCATACAAATAATACGACTGACACCATACAGATAATACGATTGGTGTCATAAAGACCCTATGACCGATACCATATAGATATTACTACTGGTACTATATAGAATCACGCTTGTAGAGCTGACTACTTCATGTAAAGCAGGGGTTCCCAACCTGGGGTACATATACCCCTAGAGGTACATTTGCATATCTAAAGGGGTACATTTAATATTAGTTTATAGCTCCTAAAACATAAAAGTTCTATTGAAAATTCAGTAGAATTTTAGTTTTTCTACTCGCCTTCCTGTAATGAAAATTCAGGGTCAGAGAAAGGTCGGGAACTCCTGGTCTGGAGCTCCAAACAACACACGTACAGAAGCTGTCTCAATGTGAGGGAAGGTCATAATGACTCTTTTACGGTGTCTCAATGTGAGGGAAGGTCATGATGACTCTTTTACGGTGTCTCAATGTGAGGGAAGGTCATAATGACTCTTTTACGGTGTCTCAATGTGAGGGAAGGTCATAATGACTCTTTTACGGTGTCTCAATGTGAGGGAAGGTCATAATGACTCTTTTACGGTGTCTCAATGTGAGGGAAGGTCATAATGACTCTCTTTTACGGTGTGCGCTGTCCCAACTGCAGCATTGCTTTAAATGGTGTAGTGGTAACCACAGGTTAACTAGTGTAGTGGTAACCACAGGTTAACTAGTGTAGTGGTAACCACAGGTTAACTAGTGTAGTGGTAACCACAGGTTAACTAGTGTAGTGGTAACCACAGGTTAACTAGTGTAGTGGTAACCACAGGTTAACTAGTGTAGTGGTAACCACAGGTTAACTAGTGTAGTGGTATATGACGCAGTAACCACAACAGTTCCTGCAAGGCAGCAAATTTGTTCTACATCCCTTTAATTGATGGACAAGTCAATTTTCTCCATACAGAATGCACTCAGAAAACTGAACTATTGATACACAAGCTAAGATTTTAAACTTAAAATAAGCAATAAATTAAATTCTTTCAAATTTAATGATACACTAGCGTACCCGTGCCATTAAAAATGATGGTAAATACTGTTGGAAAGATATTAAATAAAATTACATATAAGAACGCAATGCAATGCATTTAGTTTTATATATATTTACAAAGGAAAAACGTTTTAATTAATTATTTCTTTAATGATAATATTCCTAGTGAAAAACAAATCATATACCAAATATCCTTGAATATCAGTTTCTTTAATTGCTATTTTAATGTTATTCCTATTTCTTATTCGACTAAGAGCTACATATAGTTGTCCATCAGAGAAAACAGGTGATGGCAAGTATACTACAACATTTGAAAAGAACTGTCCTTGAGACTTATTAATCGCCATTGCAAATGCGGGAATTAAAGGGAACTGTCTACGGCAGAAGTTGAATGGGAGATTTGTATCACTCGGTACCAAATTTATTCGTGGTATGAAGTCATGTTCTCTTTTCTTGCTTTCAGTTAATATTTGCCGTGTACGAACAGTTCATTTAAAGAAACGATGATTCGCCTTGTTCCGTTAAGTAAGCCTTGCTTTGGGTTAAGGTTACGTAAAAGCATTACAATTGCACCACGTTACAGTTTTAGGTTATGAGGTGGTATGCCTGACAGATTACACTGATCCCGCCTCTGTTGCCTTACAACAGCTCGTTGTTCTTGAGTTAATCTTTTTTTCGCTCACGATTCAGTCTTTTTTCGTTCGAGTGGAGTTTCCATGTTTAAGGTTATTTGAAAGGTAACTTATTTTTCTTGTGACAGTAATAAACACTTAGAATACAGTATTTTTCAGCCGCAATAGAAGTAGTTATAGCCATTCGTGTCATATCCTAGGTACAGAAATTCAGCATTACTGAAAGCAACTGCGAGCTTGTGTATGTATATTGTAATATGCAATACCCCGCCGAACTCTGTATCCACGATCCGGACTAAGTATATAAGGCTCTCAATCTCTCTAATTTTTTTAAAAGTGACATTATAGTGCACTTGTACAGTGAAAATAAGTATTAATTTACCAGTGAATTGAAACCAAGACAGCTAGTGCTAATTTCTACCTATCTATTCTTAAAAGCATGAATCTTAAGAATAAATATATAAACACACAACGGTCATTCTTAGTATTAGATTCACCAAATTTCTTGTCAAAAAAACATAAACTTGTCTTAAACACCAAATGAATAATTCTTAAAAATATCCATAAGGATCACTTCACAGAATGTGTCTGCCATGCCTAAGCAAAAAATCTAACCAATAATACAATATTTAGAACATTTTACACCCTCTTTCTCTTACAAAATCTGCTCAAGTATTTTTTTCCTTTTTATGTTTCTAGGTATGCACAATTTATTCTACACATACAGTCTTCTAAACAGCAGCAGTTGTGAGATGTAGACTCAGGGCAGTAGTAAAAAAGTCAAATCCCATAAAGCTGAAGGCAGAACAAATAGTGATACCTAAACCCTCCTCTCCAAGCCCACACTGAAAGCAAAGCTACTAGCTCATATTTGACATCAGTTTCTACAATAAAGAGACCTTTGGAATAGAATTTGAGGTAATCTATACAAATTTTGTATATGCATATCAGTATCATAGTCCAAAACTTATTTGAATCAAGAAAAACAAAGCAAAAGAACAAGAACAAAATGCTTCGGAACTGCAATATGAACATCCACACAGCTACTGTGTTTGACATGCACACTGCTCATACACCAGCCACACAGCTACTGTGTTTGACATGCACACTGCTCATACACCAGCTATAGAGCTACTGTGTTTGACATGCACACTGCTCATACACCAGCTATAGAGCTACTGTGTTTGACATGCACACTGCTCATACACCAGCTATAGAGCTACTGTGTTTGACATGCACACTGCTCATACACCAGCCACACAGCAAGTCTAAAATTTAACGCAATGTGAGTCCCCACCATATGAAGCAAGTTTACCCTTTTAATTGTCTTGAAAAAGTGCAAAATATACAATAAATGCCTGGCATTCAACCACTTAGTAATTTAGTACTGGGTAGAAAGCAATGGTTATTAGCATAATCTTCCCACTTCCGATGTCCGGGCCTCTTCGTGGTGGAGGTACCCCGCCTCAGTGGGCCAAACACGGGCGAAACCCTCCTGGCGGTCTCTGGGGCCCCTCTCTCCACTGCTGCCATTTTTTCGGCCTGGCGGCGTCCCCAACTTGAGTAGCGCCGCTACCCTCTCTCCCGCTCTGACCCATCCACCACCGAGTCTCTCCTGTTGAGGGGCGGGGTCCACCCAAACCCTGGCCCCAGGAGCTCACGTACCCTGCCTTTCCCTGCTCTGTGTGCTCCTGCCGGGTCACTGAGGGTGGAGTCTCATTCCTATGCACCTCCTGCCTCCTCTGGGTCCACCGGCGCTGCTCTCGCCTTGCTTCGGTTGCTGCCTACACCCCTCCCTGGTCTTACCCGTCCTGCTCTGGTCTAACCCAGGCCTCTGTCCCACGGAGAGCCAGAGACCCCTCTCCTCCTCGGTCACCTCCTCACCGCCCACAACATCACTTGTCCCCCTCTCCCCCCGACTCCAATACAACTGCAACGGTCTCCAGCATTGCTCTTCTGAACTAACCCATTTCATGGTCACCTACTCCGTCCTCATAGCTGCTATCCAGAAAACAAAACTCTCGCTCTCCTCGAAACCTCGCCCTTTCCCCACCTATTCCTTCGTCCGTCGCGACAGACCGCCGGGTAGGCGGGCTGGCGGCGGCGGCCTGGCTTTTCTCATTCACCACTCCATTTCTTACTCCTTACTCCCCTCCGATCATCTCTTCCCAGGTGATGACATAATAGAACATCTAGTAATCACTATCACATTAGATAACAGCCCCTACAGGCTCTACAACATTTACATACCGTTTCCAACCTCCTGCTCTCCTGCTTACTCCCCCGACCTTTCCCACCTCCTCGACCATCAAACAGACCTGAATATAATCATAATGGGCGATTTTAACGCTCATAACAAGGCCTGGTTTTCATTTACAAACGACGACAGGGCTGCAGGGCGGGGCATCAATATAATCAGTGCTATTGACTCCAGCCCCCTCTTCCTTTTAAATCAAGATACCCCACCCGCCTACCTTCCAACGGAAATCCTTCTTCCCCCATCCTGGACACCCCTCACTCGCCTGAACTCTGACCATCTTCCCTATAGCAATTTCCCTCCCCACCAACCAAATCCCCAACAACCTCCCCGCAGGACTTTCACCAACTTCAACAAAGTAAACTGGGAAACCTTCACCATTCGCACTGAAGAGATCTTCCGTAATGCTCCACTACCCTCCTCTTGCACACAAGGGTAGGCTTTCATCCGTCTCACCCTCCAAACTACTGCCAATCACTTCATCCCCAGGGGCTGCAAGAAAGATTTTATCCCGAATCTTCCCCCTCATCAACCAGCGAGACCTACTTCGCTCCACCAATCCCGATGACCCTTCTCTCCCCGACCTCAACAACAACATCACCACGGCCATCTCAACTCACTCCCGCCAGACATGGATTAACAAAGTCCAGTCCCATAGCTTACAACACAACCCCTCCAAATTTTGGTCCCTCCTCAAATCCCTCTCTGGCAAGTCCAACATTCAACCCCCCCAACCAACCCATTACTTTTGGTATTGGGTCCCAACCAGCACCAGCAAATCATATTAAACACGATGCTTACAGATAACTGTAATAATGATTAAATTAAATCGATCATCAGCAAGCCATACCATACGGTCAACCAGTAATTAGAAATTACAATTTCAATTTAATAACAATCACAACTTTATGTTTTAAGTTTTCGCTCTCATAATTTTCCTTTTTCGGTCTTTCTCGGATGTTAAACATCCAATTCAGTTAAATGTAATGATGTCAAATCTAATCTGTACCTAAAGAAAATATTTCGCTTATCACCTAAAATGCGTATAATACCTACCACGTCAGAATTTATATGTATCACCAATGATTACCTATTAAGTCATCATTGAAAAAGAGAAGTTTCATTTTATTTCCCATGTATATTTAACGTTCAATGCGTGATGTGAATGTTCATGTATACCCGTAGGTACTGCTGTTCTATCATCTATGATACTACGCATAGAATACCTACCACTTAAGGATTTTATGATAAGGCATTTTTAAAAACCAATGCTGTTACATTTCTTATGTACCAACTTTATTGGAAATATACGTTTTTGTTTTTTTTGTTTGTTGTTTTCGGCAACCGAGTCACCACCTCTAACCCCATCATAGCTCAATCCTTCTGCCGTCAATTCACTATCGTCCCTCATTTTCGACGTAACAAATCATCCCGCAAGATCTTCAGATCTATCCACAAACTCCACCCCTTAGACCGATCCTTCCCTCCTTTTACTGCCGACCAAACGAGGGAGGCCATCAAAAAGTCCGGCACTTCCACCGCAGCCGGTCCTGACAACCTCACCATACTCCACATCCGCCACCTCGGCCCCTAAGGCATATCCTATCTCACCAACACCTTCAACCTCTCCCTCTCCCACGCCACTATCCCTTCCATTTGGAAAACAGCTATCATCATCAGCATCCTCAAACCTGGCAAGCCACCCTCTCTCAGCTCTTCCTACTGCCCCATATCACTCCTCCGTCCTGCCGTCAAAGTGCTGGAACGATTGCTCCTGCCGTATCTGACGGCAGCCATCCCTCTCTCAGATTCCGAACACGGCTTCCACCCTCTTCACTCCACCACCTCCACCCTGCTTCCCCTAAGTCACCCTATAGCTGTTGGTTTCAACCAGCACCGTCCTCCCCTCCGCACAACTATCATGGCCATAGACTTTTCCAAAGCTTTTGACAACGTTCCCCACCCCCAACTCATCTCCCAAATCTCTTCACTACCCCTCAACCACCACATAGTCCGCTGGCTGGTCTGCTACCTCAAAGGCAGATCAGCCAAATGCTCCTACCACCACCACCTCTCCTCCTCCAGACCCGTCTTAGTGGGCGTCCCCCAGGGTTCTGTTATATCCCCAGCACTTTTCAACCTATTTGTCTCCGACTACCCTCCCACTGCACCTCTCATCACTTCATACGCTGACGACTTCACAGCAGTAGCAACGACAACCAAAATCCCTGACGCCTCCGCCATCCTCACCGCCCATTCCGCTGATGTCACCACATGGGCCCAACAAAAGGGCCTCACAGTATCAATAGCCAAGTCCCAATCCTCTGTCTTCACTCCTGACATCCACCAGTCAGTCCCGTACCAACCCTCAGGTCACCTGGGAGGGGACAGACCTAACACACTGTCGGTCCCCCAAAATCCTGGGAATTACCTTTAACCCATACTTCACCTTTACCCCTCACATAAATTCAATCTGTGAAAGAGCCCGACATAGGATAAACATCCTAAAAGCCCTTGCTGGTTCCTCCTGGGGCCAGCAAAAAGAAACCATCACTCTCACATACAAGGCCCTCATCAACTCAATAGTCACCTACGCAGCTCCCATCTGGTTCCCCAACGCTTCCCCTTCATCCATAGTAAAACTCCAAACAATCCAGAACGCCGCCCTTCGAATAGCCTCCGGATCCCACAAAATGGCTTCCGCCTCGCACCTTCATAGGGAGACGGGGGTCCTTCCTGTGGCCGACCACCTCTCCCTCCTTTGCTCCCAGTACCTCCTCAGTTCCCTTCGCCCTCACCACCCCAGCTACCTCACAGTCACCCAACCCTCCGGCCCTCGTAATATGAAACATACCCTCCAATCCCGCTTCCTACCCTCAATAGCTCACCTTCTATTTCCAAACGGGGACTGCCTTCCCTCCACCTATAGGCAAGCCCTAAACTCCCTGCACTCATCAGCAGTTCAGCAGGCCATCTCTGCAGCAGGCCCCAACAGGGTCCTCCAACTGTCCCCTCCACCCATTTCTGAAGAAGAGCGATCCCTTCCCAGATCCACCCGCACCCTCCTCTCCCAACTCCGATCGGGCCACAGCAGAGCCCTGAACTCGTACCAGGCCCGAATAGGAGCAGTGCAGGACCCCACATGTCCTGCCTGCGGCGCCGCGGACCAGACCACCAGCCACCTCTTCAGCTGCCCCAACACCCCCACCCATCTTAACCCTCTGGACCTCTGGCTGGACCCGGTGTCCACGGCAACCTTTCTCTCCAGTGTCCCTTCACTCTCAGCCTACTTCCTTCCTCCTATCCGACCCCAACCCGAGCCTCCGCCGCATCCCTGAGTCTCCCCGGATGACCCGCTAGGCAAACAACAACAACACAACAACAGGATAATGTTCCTCAGCACAACAAATGAGGCACATAAAATAAAACATGGGCTTAGAACCTCACTCTGGACAGACTCTTCTTTAGGTTAGTAAACCCTGAGATGCCTGGAATCCTTTAAATATCATATGCAATGATATAATAATAGAGGACATTCATTAATTTTTTCAAATATAAACCATTACATCTGATACTAAATAACATTGTGGACATCTTCACCAGGAAAAAAAAAAAGACAGTAACACATGATTATGCTTGAATGTACATAGTCATATTATTACAACTAGAGTAATAACTTATTCTGAGTTGCACTGTAAATGATAAAAGACCATGACCATCCCAGCCCCACTAGGGTATGTTCTCAGTAGCAGCTGGCAAGAATTGCAAGCAAAACACAAGGTCCCTTCCTATTAGATCCAATAAATTAAAAGTCATGAGTATTGTGAAATGAAAAATTTCAATTAAAATTCATGATGAAGTTTTGTTACACCTCTTTACCCATGTGACTTCAAATTTTAATCACGTAATGTAGCAGTTCAAAAATTGGTGCTCAATATTCCCTTCTCATATATTTTCCTCATATTGCAAGACCATTCACTGAAAATAGAAACATTTTGGGTGAGGAAATGTTCACTGTGTAACACAACCTTGTAGAAAACTATCTGTCAACTAAAAATACAGCAGCTGCAACAAACTTGCAACACCAGCCCCAAGTGTGGCAGAGCAAATGTACTGCTTGGCAAAAAACAAGACTAGTAATAAGTCTAGTGTCTTAATAAGATTCTTGAGTTACTATAAAATCTCAATTCTTCATTCTACTTTAGTTCTGCTTACTTTTAGTTGCTATTAGATTATTATATTTTAATTTTTGAAAAGGAACATGGAAACTTAAAAGAGGAAAGAGATATAATTAAGGTGTGTCTGTAATTTTTTCTTATTATGTTCTACTTTACCAAAAATTGGGGACCCATCATCATTATCATCAACCTCATTATTTTTATATTTATGTACAATATTCAGCTTAATAACCATCAAGATAATAAATAAAAAAAATTAGGTCATGGCAATCTTGGAAATTAGTTTCATCTTTTCAAATAGGTTCATAATTCTTATGTGCCCTGTGGTGTGTTAAGACCTTACAAGCAGACAGATGACAAAGCTAAAGTTCACACAATATTAGAGCAAAATTAAACAAAACACAGCAACAGGAACAAGCAGATTGATCAATTTTTTGGATGCTACCTAAGTCCTAAGCCAGATAAAGTTAAGGCATCCATTATACAAAAGCACCTTAATCATGCACAGACACTTCCATCACTCACAAGCACCTCAATTACACATAGCCATCAGATGTAAAGAAGAAAAGGAGAGAGAGAGAGAAAAGAGTAAGTCATACTTTCAGTCATTATTTTTATGTAATGGTTCACACCTGAGATTTTTATATCCAGCTCACATTACAAAATAATCATGTAACTCTTCATACACAATAGTTACATGACTCTTGGTACACAATAGTTATGACTTGTGGTACACATAAATATGGCTCAGGGTACAAAATAACTATACAACTCACAATACATGATTGTTACATGGCTTGCAATACACAATTATTACATAACTATTTAGATAGTAGAGACACCACTTGTGGCACATAATTATTACATGATTTATTATATAAAGAAGCATACTACTTCTAGAACACACTATGTGGCACATAGTACACAGTTATGCAACTCATACACACAGTTATGTGATGGATATACACAAATCATATGACCTGAGGCACAAAGTAATAAGGCTTGGGTTGCAATATCACTATAATCACATGGTATTGAGTGAATATCCAAAAAATTTAACAAAGATAGATTAAAGCAATGCCTGATTTTCAATGCTAGAGTGCATCATGAGATTCACACAACATAGATTTTCTAAAATAAACATGAAGATATTTACTTTAGGGCCAAGTTATATGACAGTTCATTTCTCTTTCTCTAGATAAGAGAGAATAGCTTAGAAAGAAATATTCATGTATCTCAAATGGCCTTGCCTTCAATTTGACACCAGTATTCTACAAACAAACACTTATTCTGAAAGGAGCATGCAAAATATTTGTTTTGGTTTTCGAAGGCAAGTAGCTATTAGTTTCTCAGGATAAATAATCTAATTAGAACTCGGCTTTTTCTTAACATCTGGGTTAATAATGATTTGTCCTCTGAAACTACGATCATTACTAACTAATATGCGAGACAATTTTTTGAATTAATATCATAAAGCGCGTGACTAATTTCCGGGCCAGCTTACTAAGTGGTAGAAACCGATTAGTTATTGACTTACCTCAGCGTTTATGATGATGCTATTGTTTAAGGACCAGCAATATGCACACACCAACTTAAATTGCACGGCGAATTGTACGGAGCGAAACTGACTTCTTGTATGCTACGTCAGTTACAGCACACAAAGTTTACACGGAATAATTTGTAAACACACCTTAAACGTTAGTCAGGCGATAAGTTCCACGAACATCTGACTGCCTGATGCAATAGATGAAACAATTTAATTTCGAATTGCCCAAAATAGCATGGAATAGCTCTTTAGAATCATTTTTAATCATACATCTATTATTTATTTTCTGAGCATAAGAATATACAGAGTTAGGTAGAATTTATCAAATGCTTATCTTTTATTTCAACTTTATTTAGAATTCGTAACTAATCACGAAAGAGCAATAAAATTACAAAAATGAAATCAATACCTAATAAAAGAAATATTTTCAATAGGTATATTTCATTTCTTTTTTAAATTAATGTACATGAAAAACGAGTCGTACATTATCAAGTCGAAGTCGTGATTAATACGTTCGGACGCCACCTGTAAACAGACGAAAATGGCTTCCAAGGAGAGAGCACGGTCGCTGAAGGATCCGGGAGTTTTTAAGTGTTGTGATACCATTGCAGGTATTGAAATTGTGCGTTGTAATTTTTTAAAACATTTGGAAATATTTTTTGTACTGATATTAGCCTTTTGTGACTTTCCTTGCTAGAGACTGTAAAGGTTTAAGAGAAAAATAAGTGATGAAAGTTGTCTCGTAACACTTTCATATACAAAATATATCTTGATTTTAACTAAATTATTTCTGCTTTTTCAATTTATGTGTAGTATCAGCAAAGACTAAAAATGTTACTGTAAATGGGTATATGCCTGCATTTCTTGGATGTATTTGTTAGTCCACATTTTTATAATTTACTTGTAAAAATTATTAAACTTTAATAACATTGTAATCAATACTTATCAAGCAGCTTACATCCACCACTTGATATTTTTATCCCAATGAATATAATAGTTGATGATGCTTCCAAAATTTTGGCTTAGTGATGAGAAACTACATTAAAGCATTTGACACACCTATTTGTTCTGTAGCTTTCTTTAAGTAAATTGCTGCACTTGCTACCTACTAAGCTTACAAACCTAGAGACCTAGAAAATTTGAAGGTGCTACAGAATAGGATAGGGCATTTGGCATTAGGTGCCCCAAACTGGATGGCTGTAGAAGCTGTTAGAGTGGATCTAGGGTGAAGTCTGTTTTCTGAAAGAATGGAAAAGGCTGTATTGAATTATACGGTGAGAATTGAGCAAATGGAGAATGAAAGGTAGGTTAAACAAATTTTTGAATGAAATCTGAGTGAAAGTCTTTGGGAGAAAATTTACTGGGGCCATGCAAGTAAACTGAAGATGCAGAAGACTGTTCATGTTAGAATTGGAAGACCTATGGATGATTGATTATTGAGAAATCATGGAGGTAAAGGACTGGAGTGGGATTGCAATAAGTGGAAGAAAGAAATTGAAGAACTTACAAAAGAGTATGGCCTGAACAAATGGAAGCATAATATGAATGGGAAACCTACTTTAATTTGGTATGCCAGTAAGAATGTACCAGGGTTTGAAATGTTTTATGATATATGTTTTGGCAGCCAACTCTTGTTTGCTGTCAGATGTAAGGCTTTAAGTGTGAATGTGTACATGGAGGTGGAATGAGGGGAATACAAGGTTATGTCTGCAGTGTAACAGAGAAGTAGAGAAAACAGTAGAACATCTAGTTGTAGAATGTAGTAAATATGAACATCAGTGAGAGAGCCTCATGGATGTGGTCCATGAGCAGAGAAAACAAGTGGAATGCAGGGTGTGTTGAAGGGGACTCTGGTATGAGATATCTTGTAGGGCTGGATGAGGAATGTAATATGACTGTTGTGGATGAGATGAAGTATTTCTTGGTGCATGCGTGGGGGTAAACGAGATTGATATTGATTGGTCAGTTTCTTTAAATGTGACTACCTGCAGAGCATTGCGTGTGTGTGTTGAAGGGAATTGGAGGCCATTACAAAAGCCCCAGCCAAACGCTGGCCCTAAATCTAAATCTAAGTATCATGAAATGATTGGTATTAGCATTATGGCAATGCATTGCATTAACTTGTTTTTCATGATCATTATTTGTAGTTGTACATGTGGCTGCTTAGTAAGAAATTATGCTTGCCTATAAAGTGTTGGAATCTACTCTGAAGTGTTATATGCTTGCTCAAAAAATGACTAGGCTTACTCATTGAATATTTAAGGCTGCTCATTGTGTCTAGATTTTCAAATATTTGAGACTTTAGTTTTTCATGTTGATTGTGTTAGTATTTATCTTAGAAAATGCATAGGTTGCATAATAGAAGCATTTGTGATGGTTATTAAAGTATTTAGTTTTTTTGTGTGAAGTATTTGGGCTTGCTTGTGTGAAATGTCTGGGCTTGCTTTGGTAAAGTGTTTGGTCTTGCTTTGGTAAAGTGTTTGGTCTTGCTTTGGTAAAGTGTTTGGGCTTGCTTTGGTAAAGTGTTTAGGCTTGCTTTGGTAAAGTGTTTGGGCTACTTTGGTAAAGTGTTTGGGCTACTTTGGTAAAGTGTTTGGGCTTGCTTTGGTAAAGTGTTTGGGCTTGCTCTGGTAAAGTGTTTGGGCTTGCTCTGGTAAAGTGTTTGGGCTTGCTCTGGTAAAGTGTTTAGGCTTGCTTTGGTAAAGTGTTTAGGCTTGCTTTGGTAAAGTGTTTGGGCTTCTTTAGTAAAGTGTTTGGGCTTGCTTTGGTAAAGTGTTTGGGCTTGCTTTGGTAAAGTGTTTGGGCTTGCTTTGGTAAAGTGTTTGGGCTTGCTTTGGTAAAGTGTTTGGGCTTGCTTTGGTAAAGTGTTTGGGCTTGCTTTGGTAAAGTGTTTGGGTTTGCTTTGGTAAAGTGTTTGGGCTTGCTTGTATGAGATGCTATAGTTTGTATGCATGTGCTCGGTCTTACTTGATTGGGCATGGAAATGCTTGGCATTGCACACAAGGCATTTAGGCAAATCAGCAATATTTTTTCAGATGGTAAATAGTACAAATATTACTGACAATAAATGTGTATTAATTTTGTGTAAACATATGATATAATCAGGATGTATATTGCATTCTTTCTTTGTGTAGTGTTGAAAAAGCCGCATTTAGCTATTAGGCAGCAGATACAATGTTTGGTAATCCTGAATACAACAATATTGCTGTAAACCAGCTCTCTTCTGCCACCCAGGTCCTTGAACTGTGTACCTCTTTCAGCTCACTCTCACACCATTCAACCCTGCAATGTTTGTGCTATTTGCCATTTGAGAATTGTTTCAACTTCTCTGTATTTTTGATGATAAGGGAGAAAAATCAATTATCAATTTAATTTCTTTAAGGCACTTTGTAATTGTTTCTCTTAGCTTATTTTCTCCTTTGTTTGAGCCCTGTAATTATTGCAACTACATCATTTAGTTCTAATAAATTCTATTCACTTTAAAATAGTCTGATGATATTTTTATAAACTTCACTCAAAAGTGGTTTCATTCAAACTTTGTAGATTCAATTCTATGCAAGTTTATCTTCTTGTCATGCTTTTATTTCACATTTTGAAATCAAAAGCTATGGTGAGAAGTAAGAATTTCCATTGCAATCATTTTTTTTGTGGCTTCCTTCAAAAAGAATAGCATTAATTAGCTTGTGATGGCTAGCTTTTTGAATGATTTAATTACGTGTATGAGATAGTGAGCACTGATATTTCACTATGACTGTTGAACCATGTTTTCTGTTGAAAAAGTTAGTTTATTTGAGCAAATGACTTCGTACTTTTTACCTGTCTGTTAGTTATGTAGTTAATAATTTTATTTCTTTCAGGTTTAGCTCATTGAAGATACCTCTTTATGATTTATGTTGTGTTTAGTTTGTCTTATTTGCTCAATTTTCATATTACAATTTAAGTGTTAAGAGGTGTAGCCATGAAGGCCCCTGCTTTGTCTACCACTATGAACAGCAGTGTCAGCAGTGGTGGTGCTGCTACTGCTCTATCTGAGGGTTCTTCTTCTGTGACTCCACATACTGGCTCCACCAAGACAAGTAGCAGCAATAACAATGATGACAGCAACAACAACTGGCAGCATGAGATGCTCATGGAGAGGCTCCGCACAAAAGCCTCTGCTCTGCCTTTACGTCCGCTTCTTGATGCCACCAAAAGTATGCGACAGTTCATCCTTGTGAGTACTGCTTTTTTCAATTGAGCTCTCTTCTTCTGTTTAACTTTGAGTTGATTTGTTGTATTGATGGCTTGCCAAAAATGAATAATATATGGGTAAATTTCTTAAATTTAATCTGTTAATCATGTGTCTTGAGTCAGTGTTAAGTAATTTTTTAATATTACATAACTACAACAGTAATTGCAAAAATCAATGTACGGTTTCATCACTTCAGTCTCTGGCCAGTATGTGATATGTTGAATCATGTGAGATTTTATTTGTTCTCTCTGCTATGTGTGTGGCTTCATATTCTTATCAGCTAGTAGATTATGTCATTTGGCTTAAGTTCTTTTTGTGTGTTAAGCTTCATAACTTTCTGCCTGCATCCTCTGAATATTAAAGGTTCCTCACTAGCATCTGACACTACCACTACCAAGTATGCACACTTCCAGTGAATTAATTTCAAATTTGGAAGTCTTAGATTGTTCTTATTGATATCTGCTATTATGACTTATTGAAGGGTTGTTCACATAATCCAAAGCTTAACACTTTGACTGCGATTCCAAAATTAGTCCATACGAATAACACAGTACGTGTACATATATGGCGCACATCACGGCCAAAGTGTTAAGTATATCCATTTCTGGTGTATTATTTTCTTTATATATGTACATACTAGGTGATCATTATATTTTTACTTAGCCTTAGCTTCTACAAGGTATACACAAGTTAGGACTCTCTGAGCTGAGTTACTCCTTAAATATGGATGTGGCATGAAGAATGTTTGGCCATTAATGCTTGATTTTTGAAGTGAGCAAAAAAATACATATTTTATATATGTATCTGTGTATTCTATATAAAATATATACAAAATGTAGGCCTGAAAAGTAGTGAATCAGCAAGCTTATGCAGTCAGAGTTGGTCATTTATTAAACTAAGGATCAACAATATCTAATAATACTTGAAGTTTGAGTTTGTTTGAAGTTATTACATTAAAAAATTGTATGAGATTAATTTTTCTTAGTATTATAATGAATTGAATAATGATTAATAGACTAATGCAATATTGCAGAACAAACAGCACTTGATGGATGGCACAGATCGCACAAATGTGTCCTCTTGCCTGGATGACCTCCAGCAGAACATTCCTGTCACCTCTCTGGAAGCCATGGTTGAAAGACTAGAGGCAACTGCCAGACAGTTAGGGTGAGTTGTTTTACACCATTCATTTCTTGTGTGCTTAGTTGATATATGATGAGTTCTCTCTTAACCTTTTACTTTTCAAATTTGAACCCTGCAGTTCTCTTTGAAAAAGTGTGTTGGAAACAAAACACAAGGTGTTTATCAACCAATTGCTGCACTCAACAGTTAGCAAACTCTCAGAACATGTTATGGTTCTACTTGTTAAGATGCCTGTAGTAGGATCAACCATAAACTGGGCATGTTTGTGTTGTGTGTTTGTTTTCTCTTTAGAGAGAATGTGGTTAGTGATGGTTAAACAGAATATCAAACTAGCACTCTGTTATCACTTGAATCCTCATAGCACTTGATGTGTTTAACTGACATGCATATTATTTTTCTTTCTAGTTTTATGTAAACTTCTATAAGAAATTGCTCTAATTCTTCTAGTTGGTATTACACTCAGACTTCATTATTCGTTGTAATTAAAGTCATAATTTAAGATTTGAAGAGTTTATATTTGCCCTGATAAAAATCACAAAAATAACTGGGCTGTCCTGGCAGTTGTGACAAAGTGCTCTAAAAAGCGCTACAAGCAGGAAATAATGTTAATACAGTAGAATTCCTTTAAACTGACACTTGCTGGCCAAGCTTTATACAGGGTGGCCCATAAGTAAGGTACCTTTTTAAAATTATTATAGCTATATAACGAAAAATGGTAAAGAGATTTGGTTAAATGGAATATAATATCTTTTAAATGACCTCCATTATTAGTCAAACAATGACGTGCTCTTTTAACAGGGCTGTTCATTACTTTCCTTAATGTCTCTGGTGAAATGTTGTTGATCTCTGGAATGATGTTTAGTTTCAATTGCAGTAAAGTATCAGGCATTTCAATGCAAACATTTTCCTTTAAGTATCCCCAGAGAAAGAAATCAGGAGCACTTTGATCTGGAGATCGAGGCGGCCACGGTATATCACCAAAAACGAGGAACTATTCTGTTTGGAAAAATTGCTTTTAACATTTGCATTGTTTCTTTCACTGTATGCATTGTAGCTCCATCTTGTTGGAAAAAGGTAATCTCTGTGTTATTATCTCCAATTTCAGGCATCAAATATTCTTGAATCATCTGTGGATACAGGTTTTCATTAACACAAATTGCATCACCAGTAGCATCTTCAAAAAAGTATGGTCTAGTGATCCTTGAAGATGTGATGCCACGCCATACTGTTACTTTAGCTGAGTGAAGTGCACATTAATGAAATTCTTTTGGATTTTCCGAAGCCCAGAATCTGCAATTTTGCTTATTAACAAAACCATTGAGGTGAAAATGTGCCTCATCAGTCATTATTAAATTCTTTACAAAGTTCTCATTTTCTGCAAGCTGCAAAAATCTATTGATACTTCTGATCTTTTACCAAAATATTGATGAAGTATTGATGATACTTCTGATCTTTTACCAAAATATGTTGCAGTGAAGTACGTGATATTCTTAGTTGTATTCAACGTCTCCTAGTTGACGTTTTGGGCCGATCAGCAATACTCGTTGCAACAAGCTGAATTGAGGCACCAGTTCGTATGGTCCGTGGCCTACCACAACGTTGTCTGTCTGCTGTTGTCCTAGTTTCTCTAAATTTCAATACCAGTTTTTTATGCATTTCTTCGAAGGACATCTTTCAATACCATCAATATTCCTGTAATTCCTTTAAATTGCAGTAACCGAACAGTTACGTCGGAAGTAAAGTTCTGCTATTTTGCTCGTTCCATTACGTAGCGATTCATTAGAGGGGTGGATTTTATGAAGTTTTTGGGCAATATGTTGTGATTGTCGGTAGACTTGATATGCTGGTAGAAAACTTTTAAATCTCCTCATTCATTTTGAATTAACCAAATCTCTTTACCATTTATATGTAGTTTTATAGCTATAATAGTTTTAAAAGGGTACCTTACTTATGGGCCACCCTGTATATTTATTCATTGTTTTTTACTTCTTTAACTGCTTTAAGCAATTTATATTGTTTTCCTTTTATGTATAACATGTCTATGAATTGTGTGTGGTTACTTTGATGATATTAACCGGCAACTGCTAAGTCCCGTGGGGGCCGGTTAAAAAGACTTCTACTGTAATGAAGTTTGACAGTACTACATTTGAATCTTTATTTAACTCCTACTACCCAGAATATGATTTATATCTAAGTATTACACATGTTAAGCATTACATTACTAGACACACTCATGAACTTTTGTGGCTTTATGGTAATGAAGAATAGGATGGCCACAACAGCTATTTTGTTTTTATGCTTGAAAGTTGTACTCTTGTAGATATATTTTATTTGCAAAAAATTACAAAATAAGAATGTTTTGCAATATTTTAAAAATAATTGTAAGTTGTGCAAATCTTTGATATAGTCATTTAGTTTATAATAGCCTTCGTTTTTTGGGGATTTTGTCTATTGATAAAATATTTTCGAGGGTTTTTAAATAAAGTATTCTGTAAAATGTTTTGGTGAATAGTTAAAATTGTTTTCAAAAACAGTTTCAATATCATATGTTGGTTTAAGCTATCTTGATATGAATTCAATCAAAATATGATGTATAATATATCCTTTTCACAATTATTGTACTATAGTGTCAAAAATTACCAGAAGCTCCTGTATGAAGCTTTTGTGTTTATTTCTGTAGATAATAATTGGTGTGTGAACTCTTGCAGGTTGAAGTTCACATCATCACCAGTAGCGATGTGGGAAGTGTACATATCGTGTGACATGTTCTACGTGGAGGTGCTGCTAGACAGGGATGGCAGCACCAGAGATGTGCGAGTTGAGTTTGCCGGCGAGTCCACCAACACAGACAATGCTGAGCCTGGACAGGTTGGTCTCATACTTGCGAGATTTCAGGTTATTTTCTGTCAACGAGTTGCAATAATGTGGTATTCTGCTTCTTCATAATAGGTTTGCAGGCAAAATGCACCCTATATGTATGTGTGTGTGTGTGTGTGTGTGTGTGTGTACATATAGGTGTAGAATAAAAATTTGTTCCCAATACTTGCTAAAAGTTTGTAGTTATTGATTTTTCATCTCCAAAAAGTAATACAGGGTGCAAGGACTGTCCGAGGAGATTTTCAGTATGTTAGATATATAATATTTTAGCAAAAATAAATATATTTTTTAATCAAATTTGTACAAATATTCTTGATACTTTTTTCAAATTATTCTATGGAGCTACCTTTAGCTTCAATGACTTCTTCTATGTGAGTCTGAAATCGTTGACAAGCTGAAATTGAGTGATCCTTTTTCATTTCGGATATCACTTGGACAAAGGTGGTTTTCAGTGAAGCTATGATGATGTTGATTAGTCTCCTTTTCAACAACACTCCACACGTAATAGTCCATGGAATTTAAATCTGGTGAGTTTGGGGATCACATAATAGTAAAAATTCTCTGATGACCAATCATGGGTTTGTGGCGGTACGTGTTTATTTTCACAATTAATTAATGCAACAACATACACACGTAATCGCACTAGAGGGACTCTAATCCTCTGAATACATATGTTAAAAGGTATTCCCAGTACTTCTTTTCAATGGCAAGATGAGGGTAATGATACACACAAAAGATTTAATACATGCTATTGTAAATTCACGAGATGGGAAATGTGAGTCATCTACCACATTTTGGCATATAACTCACAACATGATATCCTATTAAGCAGTGCAGTATTAATGGATTACTTGCTTACTTAATAGTTGAATAATTAAATGTGCGTACGGAACAAATTAATTAAATGGCGTTCAAATCAATTTGCGAAATTTACCTTGTCGTTAATCTCAATCACATAGAAAATAATAATATTAAACTTGCCCTTATGCTGGAGATTCGCTGTCGATAATGGGTTACAATGTTAACACTCGTGATATAACACCTTAAAGAAGCCGCTAATTTTCCCTCTTATCACGGTGCCCCCCTTATTTCCCCTCTTGCTCTCCGTCCCAACAGTCTACATCGTCGACGAGATCTAGTTTCCTAGTCCCCCTTTCTCTCCTTTCATGCCTTCTTATACAAGCTTACCCTTTTTTTGTTATTCATTTCTACTTTCTGTCGCAGCGTCTCAATCTCCATACCTCAACCGCTCTGTTGTGCCTATGAGTCAAAGTCTTGTGGAGCTCAGCATATTTCTCTAGCTTTGCTGACCGACCGTTAAGCGTTTGCTTACGCAGCTGTACCGACTGCGTCCTGTAGTCCCACACATCTAACGTAGCTGTCGATACATACAGTATACACATCACCCTGATGTATGGAACCTATGCATATATCATAAATCTCATGACAGGTTCCTATGGATTTGTGAGAAGGTGCTGAGTCTTGTTGAAGGTCGCATGGCCTTCCATTGGATGCTTTATCCATCCAGGGCTTAACAACCGTTTTTAGAACATCAATGTATCCAGGAACATTAACCCTAAGATCCTGTAGAGAAATGTAAGGTGGCATGACATGACCTTCACTACTCACAGTAGCCGGAACTTTGGTGTGCATCACCTTGGGTACTTTAGAAAGATCTCCATTTATAATTTAAAATAATTATTTGGAATAAAAAATCATATTATTGATCAAAATCTATATGTAGTGAACTGAGAACATCTGAAATAGCTCTCGCACTCTGTGCATATAGTATACTCATAACTCATAAACCTCCATAACATTTTTGATAGCTAGAATAAAGTCTAAATACTTACTTATTGCTGCGTTCTCTTTTGGAACTTGATCAATAAAATAGAAAAGGAATGTCAAGAGACCCATTAGCGTCAGTACATTTGCTATTAGTGCAGGGGAATTTCATAGTAGTGCAAAAGTCTAGTATAAGGAGTAATACTACTCGTATGATGAATGCAGTCAGCTTGTGAAGCCTCATCAGAAAACTGCAGACATTAATTTCAGGTTCATTTGTTTTTGAGTGTACCATGGAACACATCAATGTTGTAGCTAGTCATTATAAATAGAGTGCCAAATGCAAAAGTTTGTGACGATATTTTATTTCACTGTATTTTGTTCCCTAACTGATTGCAAGTCATGCTTGTAAATGATCTGGATATGAATTTGTTTGATAACGGATTACTGCCCGTAGTCTTGTCTGGAGATGTTTTGCAGAGCAGTAGGTGGGGTTAACTTGTGTACTATAAGAGAACAGCAGGAGATAATCTACCCATCTGATAACCGAACTATAAAAAGAAAACTACAAAATCGTCAGAGTAAGCTTAAAAATAAAGCTCTACTTACAACAGTACAGAGCTGGTGATTTTTTTGCATGTTAACACGTTGACTCCGATTGCCTGATTGGTGTAAAACTTCACTTTGTACGCATAGTCACTAGAAGGATCTGAAAAAATTACAGAACCTAACCTAAGTGGTCCACATACGTACCACTTCGGAGTCAACGTGTTAATTGGTGATGCACATTCGAGAGCTGATAGCGGCCGCTCTTAGAAGAGTTATAGAAAATACAAGTTTGGAAAATGAAGAAGTGACGTAGTTGACAGGCCATCATTCAAGATTTAGTTGTAAACAGACCCGAAATGCTTCGATTTAATTTTCGTTTCCTTTATTCTTTATTTTACAGTCATGCCCTGAGCTCATCGACTGCCTCAGTCGCTGCGACTTCAAGGAGTTCACAGCTCACCTGCAGGGCTTCCTTGCCATGTACACGCTCAACACCAATGACAAGAAGGCTAAGCTCCAGACCCGATATGCTCTCAAGGTAATTCGTGTGGAATTCAGCTATTGGTGGCTTCAAACTACCATTTTTTTGTGTTTTCAAAAGCATGTATAATGTGTGATGATTATTGAATTTCTAGTGTTAGTTTTCTGTCATGAATGATGTTATTAAATCCTTTGTTATTGGTTTTACATCTAATTTTTCTTGTCAGTAATTCAGAAATGCCCAGATTCATAGCTTTACAACACATCAGCTTTGTCAAGTTGTTTTGGTTTACTCCACGAGTTTTATCATACTAACAAGGGAAATATTTTTCATGAAATTGAGAGAAAGCTTAGTTTTTATCAACGTTAAGAAACCATGCTATCCTAAACTTCAAATTCAACATTGTTTAAGATGATATCACTTTCTTAAATATTTCGTATTCACTAGTAGTTGATCAATCAATAGGCTGCCAAGTTACAATGAAACATGAGCTTGTGTTCTATTGTATGAATGTGTGGTGTGTGCAGGCGCTGGAGACGGACCTGACAAAGCTGTTCGAGCTCGCGGAGGAGACTATCGGTGACCTCTACAAGCTGGTGCTCAAGAGCCCTGTGGGGCTCCTACTGCCCCGGCGGGGAGGTAGGGCTCAAAAAATAAAAAAATAATTGTGACGTGGTTACAGGTCTAGCGAGTAACGGCTCTTCAGGGAAAGTTTAAAAATTGGAAAGTGAAAAATTCATAAGGGAATAGAATTCATTAATTCGTTCCTTGGATCCACTGTCTTTAAAATGAAAAATCTTCATTTCATAGAAACACATATAAATGACAAAACACATGATTCCCATCTGCAAAAATCATGTGATGCTTACGTCTGCATCAAAAAGTAATGAATATTTCGTTAAATAAGCTGCTTAAGTTTCAGTAAATATTGGAGCTCTAAAGGTTTTCATAAGACGCATTCATCTGAATCGATAAGATGTATACGGTGACGTTATGAGTTAAAGTCCCTCTGCTTTCCATGGCTTTGGACTCTTCCAGCAGTAGTTGTCTAGCCATAACAACAATCATTTTTTTGTACAGTATTGCACTTTAATTTTAGCTAACTTAAACTCACCTTGCATCTCATTCAACTTGAAATCTCTTCATTTTTACTATATCCTCAAGATTCTGGCATAGCAGACTTGCCAGTTCTTACATCACTACCAGGGATGCTCAAGTTCAGGATATTTGCTTCACATTGGTGACTTTCGAGCATTGCCGTCCTATTGTCATAACGAAGTTAAAGAAGCAAGTTCTGGTGTCATGTGCTGCAGGTCACAGCATGCGCCTTGTGTACTTCATCTCACCGTACGAGCTACTGGACGTCAAGTCAGGCAGGTCTCTGCCTCTGACGTCGAGCACACTGCGCACGCTCGAGTTCGGCCAGCACGCCCAGCTCCGTATCGTGGCTACCACTGCTCTGCACAAGCTCCAGCACAGCACCCTCATGCAGATCACCAAAGGACCAGATGGCAAAAGGTGGTTCTCTCTATTCCAATGTAATGAAAACGGGGAAATTTTTTGTGTTTCATTAATGAATTATGTTTTGCGTCGTTTAATTTTATTTTATAATATTACTCTGAGCTCGTATAGATACGACGAAAAGGTTTGTGTAGCATTGTAACGATGAACATGGTTGATAAGAATCGTTATAAAAACATTTCATGGAGACATCTCATGTCAAAGTTCACGGGTGAAAAGGTGGTAAAGACGTTTTGAAACCAATTAAAATGTTTCATGATTCGTCTTGTGCCATTGAACTGTAGCAAACAAATAGAGAATAACTTTAAAACTACCGATTACTTTTACCACAAAGTAACCACTCGGTATGTCATAAAGCCGTTGACTTATGAAGGGTTTCGAAAATTTGATGGTCAAAACGGGGAGCTTTTTGTTTTAAAATCCCACTTGACCACTACCAATAAAATGGGCACAGGATCTCTTTAAAGTGCCACTTTGTACTGTTGTCACATATGCTCATTCTTTAACATGGCAGTTTACTCACTAGCTATTATAAGTAGAAGGATGAAACGAAGATCAGCTGAAAAGAAGATTCTACAAATTTTTTAACTACATACTACATTAAAAATGTACCTTTTTAGTGAATAAATTTGTTCGTACGGAGAAAAAAAATTTGCAATAACAGCATTTACGTTAGTAACATTTATGGAGGCAATAATTTGTCGGTCTCTTTTAGTTCTGCTATGGAAGAAGGTTTGGCTCGACAAACTCTTTCCCTATCAAAGCTCCACAAGAAAAATTGTGAGGTGACAGGTCAGAGGATCTAACGGGCCATAGAAAATATGAACTAGACGACATTAATTTATTGGGCAATCGAGCCTGGATTGGGTCTCTTGAGGTGACTGTGCCTCATGCAAAAAAGTCCATTGGATTGAGGTCTGGAAAGTTGGAAGGCCAGACGTCAAGAGAGGCATAGTCATGGAAGTTCTCTCGTACAGTCGGACCTTAAATGATCCTGCCTCGCAGCTATTGCTTCAAAGTGTGGCTTCAAAGTATCCTACTTGCGTTGAGTCTTTCTGACGAAGCTGTCGCCCACATTAAGCCACTTTGCAATATCGGAATTATGGTGTCCGGTGTGAATTGACATCAATACTGCGTGCCTTTTCCATAGATCTGGGAACTTGAACTCCACTGCTGATGCCATGACTGCTCGTGCCGACAGTACGAGCACTACTGATGGCCTGTTAAATTTTCATTTTTCACCGGTTAGAGAGTGATAACCTGGCCATAGTACCTAAGTTCCAAAGAAAATGGATTATTTATCCGCCGCGCCTTGTACTTACAATAATTCGTGAGTTATAGCTTCTCAGAGACAGAAACATTTTTCTGGTCACCCTGTAACGGTTCCTCCGCTATTTTTATGTGTTGTTTGTGCGCAGCCTGCCCTCGTTCTCCGGCCTGAGCACCGCCAACAGCATCACTATCCAGTCTGTGTTCTCCCTGAAGCTGCCTCAGCCCCTGCCGCTCTCCCTCACACTAGCCAAGTGTATCTCTGACATCACTGGCATCACTCTTCAGGACATCTCTGGTATGCAGCGATAATTCAAGCCATGTAGCAAAAATCCCCATTGTTTTATCGCGACTAAGAGGCTTGAGCGATTGTGTGAATCTTCTGGAATGCTTGAAATATCCTCTACCAAGGGGGCAAGGAAAGTAATCATGTGATGTATAGATTGCAAGAGTGGGCATTACCTGAAATGCAAACATTTTGCAAAATAAGGGTATTTTTTCATATTATGCGAGTGTAGAACAGATTCTTCATGGAATTTAAGCTCTTATGAACATTGTATCTACCATGAAAATTTGTCTTCCATTCTAAATATCCATCAAATTCTTTGAGAGTTTTCGTAAAAAATTAGTGGCATGTTAAATAAGCTGTGTAAAAATTTTGGCTCATTACTGGTCTCGAGCTACCTCTTCAGAAAAAGTATGGGAAGAGTTTACCCATGTTGATGCGTGTCTTATGATATTGTGCAACCCCTGCAGGCACCGACGTGACTGAAGCAGCAGCGGCAAGTGCGAGCAGCAGCAGCTACAGGCAGCTGCTGGAGCTCATCGTTTTGCAGGCGTCAGAGGGCAAGTTGTCACCTGCCTTAGCGGAGCGTGGCCTCTTCGTCGTGAGTGCAATTCATGGCTCTTACCTCCTATTCAGTGAAGACGTGTATACGTCACAACCAATTGTGCTTTAGTTGTTTGTACTTGCATGCGTATACACGTCATTACCATGACTATTAGTTTCAATATAAAAATAAAGAAAAAAATGTGGACGATATACATCAATGTAAAGAATACTAGTATAACACATGAAAGAAATTGAGGGCCAATGAAATATTTTTCCCGAAGTGATTGTTAGTGAATGGGGTGTTTAACCTGTCGCTTTTGAATCTTGACACGGCTGGCCTTAGTGTATGCATTTTGACGGTAAAAAAAGTAGTGTTAAGGAAACATTTTTAATGACTAACGTTCAGGAATAGAATGGTTTCATCAATAGTGTTAAAACCAGTGAAAGTCAAACTTAAAACACACCGAAGATAAAAACCAAAAACGTACAGATATCGCTGTAACCTAGGACGTAGTTTTCTTGCATTGATGAACATATTCTCACACATGCGTACACAAACTGAGTATTATATCAGTAGATTAGAGCAATTCGTACGTTGATAGCACTACGGTATGGTATTTATTTATGTTGTGTTTTTGGATGAACATGAAAAGAAACTTTAGAATTCGGTAGTTGTGATCATTATTTGCTCTCTAGAGAACTGAAAAAATTTAATTTTGTATGAATGTTTCAAGTTTCGAAAATGGTTCCTTATTGCTGACTTAAAAGGAGAGGCGATTGAGCGGCCAGTCCTCGGAAATACGTGAAAGTTGTGTCTAATGAACTGTTTTATTACGGTAGCAAAGCCGGTTTTACATTAACATTTCCATACATGGGTTAGTTGAGTACTAAATTGAAGAAATGTGTTATTTTTTTTCAGATTGTTTTAGACCTAACTTGATGCCTTAGTATCTAACTCGAGATGTGTTCTCTTTCTGTCTTATTAAGGTTCTATTCATTTAAACTCACGTCACCCAGTGAAAATGCATACAAACATGAATTTCGTTATTTTGAGATGTGAAGTGATTCCACTCCTAGCATGTATTATGTTTCAGACTCTGCCAGACCAGCAGCACTGCTACTACTTCTCGACTCAGGGATGCCACTTCCCAGGGATGCTTGTGAACAACATCCCCTTCACTCACCCCACCCACATAACCTCCATACTGATGCTGCTGCGCGCCCAGGCTGCCTTCAACACACTCATCAGTTCTTGTGTGCGGCCACACAGCAAGCAAGGTAACTGGCAGCCCCGTGTGTGCAGCTGCTCACCAGTATGATTGGTAGCATTTGATAATTACCCTAGAAATACTCTTGTACCAGAATTTTGTTACTCTAAGTACAGTGCATGGATTTTTAGTGTTTTGTGGCTCTTACCCAGGATTTTTCAATAAGCAGTCACCTTGTCATTCGATGTACTTTTTCATATTGGAAGTGCGTTCAAAGTACAACCTAAACGTCTAATACTCTGAACTATGCATGTGTACAATTGTAATAATAAGCATTTTGCATTGCAGACACAGAGTCCGCGTACATGTTCGAAGTGACCTCCTTGAGTGACGAGTTCATTTCGGTGACGTTCGAGCATCCACAGGGAGAGAGCACAGCCACTGCTGAGATCGAGCTGTCGGACTTGTGCAACATCAGATGTCGCCTCCACACGCTCGCGCTTGATCCTTCCGGTGGCAATTCGAGCACTAACTTCTGCTCCGACGAGTTTGCCACCAAGGTCTTGCAGAGGTGAGGACTTGGTGGCATGGATGCTAAAGTCTGATGCAGATAGATTTAATGCATTACTTAGTGTCTTCTCATCATGAGTCAGCATGTTTCTATAATGCTAAAACATAATCCAGAAATACTAAAAACATCACTTAGTGTCTTCTCGTCTTGGGAGACATCCCAATTAGTTGCTCTAGAGCATTCTATTCAGCGAGCAGATTGGAGAAAGCTTCGATTAGTTTAGTGTCAGAGCAAAGTAGGCTTTCTTTCTCCTCTGTGTAGGATGGCTGTAATTTTGTCGTGTCGTGTTTTGATTTCCGTATCGTGTTCCTCTGAGTTCCCATTCTTCAAGATGCTTTGCTTGTCCTGCCAGCGGGTGCAAATAGCGCCTGTTGTATACTCCTTGTGGTGTCTCGCGAATTGTGCTTAGTGGTTGTGCTTCACACCGGAGATCATTCTGGCGTTCAGAATTGTGCTTCACAGTGGAAATCGTTTTTACTGATCAAGATGACTGTTTTCGTTAGCTTTGTAATGACGTCGATGTCTAGGTTAGCGTTACCGTTTTAGTGACGTAACTCGTGGACTGGTATTTCAATGTGACACCTTGAGCGCCATATAGCCTGAACCACTGAAGCGCTACCACGCTCATGTTACTACTAGGTGTGCTAGCTGAGCTCCTCAGCGCACCTCATCTGGAGATAAAAATGAAAAATTCTGATACTTCATTGTTTTTTAAACAAATTTTGCTTTATGATTGCATCTTAAGTTGAAATTTTATATTATGTTCGTCTGTGTTTCTACATGAGTGGCTATTCAGTAAGAGTGATAGTTTCATAAAACCCTTGCGTGATATTTGAGTTGAGTGCAAGTCCACGATTACCTTCATTATGTTGGTTTTACTTCAAATTTTCTGTTTTCAGGTGTCTGTCGATCCCTGTGACGATGCGTGCCGTGATGCGTAAGGCTACAAAAGAAGACACAAAGGACGTGTTGCCCCAGTGTGGTGACTCGGTCGTCATGAGCAGCACGCCTTCGTCTGGTGCTCCAGCAGCTGATTTCAACCAAAACAACAAGTTTGTTGTGAATGATTACGAGCGGCGTGGTGCTGCTGTCAGGACTTCTGGAGGTGCAATGGGCGTTGGTCAGCAAATACAGCGAGTTTCTGGGGGCAGTAGCAGTCCTGTTATTGGTCAGCAGCGCCCAGCCAATGGTGGCGCTTCTCTATTGGTGGGGCAGCAACGTACATCTAATGTCCCTGGAATGAGTGTTTCTGCTACTGGTGCTTCTACACTGCCTGGGGCTTCTATTTCCTCGATGGGTGGTGGGAATTTTAGTGTTAATAAGCAGCAAGGTGTAAACTTCTTCCCTAACGCATCATTCCCACAAGTCAAAACCGAGCCTGGCATTGACAAGGTTTCGTTCCCCAACCTTCCTTCGGCCACTCCGAAAGTTGCAAGTTCTCAGCCGCATTTTTTAGAGGATGTGAAGGCAGTTAAGGTTCGGAAAAGAAAAGTTATGGACGTTGATCGGAAGGGTGGAGGGAGCCAGTACACTGATGATGTAATAGAGGTGGATGATCCTTTGCGGGACCCTTTGGACATCAGCGAAAGCAAACCTGACGTGGACAAGTTGTTGTCGTATGGCATGGAGACGTCCCGACGCAAGATGGACAAGCCCCCACCGAGCTACGAAGCGAGCACCGACAGCCGCAATCGCCGAGACTCTAAGATAGAAAAACTACAACATTTTTTAGCTAAAAGGAGAGCTTCCAACGATTCAACTGCGACCGCGGCATCATCTTCCTCATGCGCATCGAGTGACGCTGGCTCATGCGACCTGGCTGCTCTCCGCGAAAAAGTGTATGGTGCCGGCAGCGCTGCCACTTTTGCTCAGTTCAACCTCGTCCCCAGTGATGACCACATCACACCGGACGGCAGAGACATCACTAAAAAAAGCAAAAAAGCGAGAATCAACGAGCCTCAGGTCGTCGAGGCTAGAAAATCCCCCATCGTTTTGGATTTGACTGAATCAGACGGAAGCTCAAAAAAGTCGAGTACTTCTTCAAGTCGCAACAGTAGCAGTGCGACGACGTCGACCAGCAGCTCTTCTTCGACTGTCAACCCATCAGTGTTGCTCAAAAGACCTGGGATTGAAATTTTTCCCATCCCAGGAAATGCTGCCCCCATTTCCATTCCATCATCCATAACTGTCACGCCTGTCATCAAATCTGCATCATCCTCTTCCTTATCATACTCATCCGACGATAAATATAAGGAACGAAAGGAAAGAAAGGACAGGAAAGATTCTGACAAAAAAGATAAAAAGAGAAGGCGAGAAGATTCTCCCAGTAGCAGTAGCAGCAGCAGCAAAAGCAAGGTTCAAGTCTTAAGTAATTCTTTGAAGCATTCTTCTTCTCTTCCGTCCATGGATAAATTTAGGTCTGAGAGTAAAAGCAGCAGTAGTTCTGGAGTTAGCAGCAAACCCAGCACTCCTCCCTACCAATCGCCTTCTAAGAGTGGAAGTAACAAACTTCCTTCGTCCCCTAGTGTTTCGAAAAGCTCTTCGTCTCAGCACTCCTCTAAAATGTCATACAGTCCCACTCACAAGTCCAGTAGTAGTGGAAGCAAGTCTATATACAGTCCTTCGCAAAACCAGCACCACGGGAGCAACAGCAGCTCACCGAAAAATACAAACAACCCCAAGCAGCAAGGGTTGTCTCCTAAGCTTTCCAGTTCTGGAAAACCCAGCCTGAACACGCTGAAGTCCTCTACTTCTTCGCCTTCCACTTTCTCCAAGTCCAGCCTTTCCCCTAAGAGTAGTAGCAACAGCACTGCCAGTAATAGTATTAGCAGCAGTAGTGGAAGTACTAGCAGCAGCAGTTCGAGTAAGGTGAGTAGTAGCAGTAGTAGTTCCAACAATCTTGTTACTTCGACCTCCAGTCAGTATGGATCTGGAAAAGAGAGAAGTTCTACTTCTAGTCCAGCTCGTACACAATCTACGGGCACATCAAATATCACTTCATCTTCGTCATCTAGTGGTAGCTCTAGTCTCACTAATTCTTCATCGAAGCCCAAGTCATCTCACTCTTCCACTGCTTCGAGTTCTGATAAAACTAAAACCAGTGTAAGTGACTCTGCCTCTTCTAAAGTACCATTGAGCAGTAGTAGTAGTAGCAGCTCGGCTACCTCAAACCAGCCGTTTTTTCTATCCTCTAGCTCGTCGGTAGCGAGCGCCTTACATGACAAATCTTCTTTTTTATTGGACAAAGCCAAGGCCTCTCCTCCAAAAAATAGGAAAGGATCTTGTTTAAGTGACATTGTGGACAAGCTGAGAGCTGGAGTTTCTGGCTCGACAGATACGATTCTCATTGGTGATACAACCACAAGTGACAGGAAAGACATAACGAAAGTAGGGGGATTGAATGACCCCAAAAAAGACCCCGATAAAAAAAGTGATTACACTCTGAAGCCACTAGATGGCCTCAAGCTTAGTTTCAACAAAGCAAAGAGCAAAGAACTCAAGGAAAATCAAATGAAGGCTTCAAATATGTCTCCGAATTCAAAATTGAGCAAGTCTTCTTCAGGGCTAAAGCCTGGAGTGGTGAGCGGACCTGCATGCAAAAAAGTGTCCATGTCTAATCTGCCACCAATACCCAAGCTGAACAGCTCGACCAACATCAACTCTACCGCTTCGGTATCTCCGTTGGCTTCTCCTTTAGTGTCTGCTGCAGCATCCACAGCCTCTTCTTACAACTCTGTGACCTCCCAGAACTATTTTTCTCCCCATTATAAGGAACGCAATAAAGAGAAAACTTCGTCGTCCTCTTCACACGATAAAAGTTTCTCAAGCGATCGATCGAGATCTAAAGATTCTTCGTCATCGAAGTCAAACTCTGACTCGCGGAGGGAGTCCAGCAGTGTGGAGAAACACAACAGCAGTAACAGCACTAGTATCAATAACGTTTTGAACACTACTTCGAGTTCTGCTAATAGAAGTAAAGATGATTCTAGGTCCAGCAGCACACAACTTCTGAAAAAAGCAAGTGAAGGTGATGGTAGAACTAGTAAGTCAGGTCACCAGAAAACTCTTCATTCTGATCCTTCTGACCATAAAGACAATTCATCCAAAGGAAGTGTTCAGGGTAGCAAACCATTGGATGCTTTGAACTCATCAGGATCTAGTATGCTCATATCTTTGCTAACTGGTAATTCTCTCTCAGGAACTGGATCCTCCAGACCAACTGAAACCAAAAACGAATCCATAAAGACAAACCACAAATCAGATGATAAAGATTCTAAATCTGATGCTGAATATTCTGCGTCTGCTAAGTCATCTTTAAGCTCGGGCTCCTCTAAAAGCAGTTCCTCGTGTTTAGATCAGCCCAATGAAAGGAAAAGCGAAACGGAAAAACTCGCGAATTTTAGCACATCTTCTACATCTCACTCTGTCACTGATGCTCTAAAATGTTCTAGCGCAAATACGTCCAGTCTTGCAAGGACTTCTAGCATCAGTAACAACTCTACGTTATCTTCCATGACATTCACCAACTCGCATTCGGGCGCTTCATCATCGGCATCAGGTCGCACTCTTTCTTCTAAAATTGCTTGTTCCTCATCAGAGAATCTCCCCCCACCATCGCTTCCTCCTCCTCCGAAACCTTCTGGTGGGGGAAATTCTAATTGCGGACATCCACTATCTCCTTCCGTATCAATCAAGATCGTCAAGTCTCCTGCCCCTGTCACATCTCCTCTAAACATGATTTCCCCTCTCTCTGTATCGTCTCAGCAATCACCGTGCGTGATAGACGACGATCTTATGGATGAGGCGCTTATGGGATCCAGAAAATGACTGAGGAGGAATGAATGGGTTGCCTTCTCATTCAGTAGTTTCATTAAGGTTTGACAATTGTGAAAATGGATGTATATTCAAATGAGTTAATGACTGTAAACATGCCATTATCGCATTCGGCCAAAAAAACTAAGACTGAGTTTAGAATTGGATCTGTTCCAGAGATAGAACAATACGACGTAAAGAATTATAGTACATACTTGTAGAAACATATTGCTTCTATTATATTTTCCTTCCAGAGTGCTATGCTGAAGAGAATACAGTACCAATGTACATTGGGAGATAGGCAGCTAAAACAATTACCTAAAACTTCTCGGAAGAAGTTTGCGGATTCTATCAGACAAAGTTTAGTCATAGTGGATGTAACGTTCCTCAGGTGTATCTTGCACTGCTGATTTAGCAACGCTGGTTGTGCGAATCTGCTACGAGCTTTAACGTTGATGTTAAAATCATGTCACCCACTCACGGTTCACAATAATCTGCCAGTCATTTGGACGCTGTACGTTACATAGCTTCAAGGATCTGGAAAGTCAAGTCAGTTCCCGGCTGGTAAGCTAGCAAGCCAGGCCGTTAATTTCAATAGCATTTAATGGACAATTTGACGTCACTCAATATAGTTCGTTAGGTAGGCCTAATTTTGTATATTTTTTTTCGGGGATGCGGCCAACATACTATTTTTATGACTCCATTACAGAGCATAACTTCTCTTCCTATGTTCTTATTATTTCCCTTTCTTCTGTGTAATTTGGTTTCACTTGCTTTCTCACATGGTGCATATTGATCCCTCAAGATGGTTATTATTTTTCTTTGCTATATTCTATGGAATGTCAAACTTCGTAAATGACGAAAGAGATTGTACATTAAAGTTACAACCGTTACTTCGAGAATTGAAGGAATTTTGTATGGCAACGAAATCTTAGTTCATGTTTCGTTCAGGATGGTCCTTTCGGTACAATGACGTATATGATGACGTATTACCTGAAATTGCAAGACGCCACCTATGAGCTACTCATTCACCTCAACAAAACTACACAGCTGCGTGGGCTTCTCGCCTTCAATCAAGCCCAAACATATGTTGCACGGGGTCATGTTACTAGTTTAAAAACTTTGTGCTAACCGGGCATCCATGGTTCCGTTGGTAAAATCTCTGAGAACTAACAATTATTTTGCTCCAAAATCGTGTTCAAGTAATCTGGCCATTCTGTACACAGCAGCGAAATGCTCATGGTGCGTCATGTTACACGGCTTCTGTTAGTTCTACTTCAAATAGTCTAGAAAATGAGTTAGAGCTCTCTCTCAAGTTTGTGTGTCTTGCCCTCTGAGAGAGAGGCAATTGCTCGCATTTGTGGTGGAGACTCCAAAGTTGCTCTTCTGATAGCAGACAGAAGTAGCCGAAAATTCCAACATTGACTTCTGTATGTATTACAAATGAGAAGCGCATCGAAATTTGTGTCTTTCAATGGACTGTTTCTTTTAAAATTTTTTAAAAGAAACAATTCTATCAAAACATTACCAGTTTTATTTTGAGATCCATGGATTCAACAAAGCGCTCCCGCGGTATTTCATGTGAGCGAAATATACTGTTCTGTATTATCACATTCATTGTTCTGGAGTAACTTTCTCTCAATGAATATACTCTATAATCTCATTATTTCTTTTATGCTCGAGTATTTCTCTCGCCATTGTCATAAGACGTTTGTTTAGTACTGTTGGCCCATCTGTTTTTCTGCTGGAAGTCTATTTGAGGGCAAATTTATCGTGTAAACAGGGATTGCTTTTCCACTCAACTCTTGCTCTCTTTTTATTCATTTTAAGCTATGGAAGGTAAGAAGTTGACTGATCTTCAATAATGGCTCATAGTATTTTATTTTAAACGTGGCTAAATCACGATTTACTTTTTTTCTACATTGATTCTTTTTGTTAGTGTTTGCACCAATTAACAGAACGAGAAAAATCTTGAAATATAACGATCTGTAGACGACCTAGAAATATGTGAATGTTGTCCTCAATGTAGCACATATTCAATACAATACTGAACAGATACACTGAATTAAATGCTTGTCGTCAAACAGTCGCGGTGCATAAGGCAATGATTAATAATAATTAATAATCCATTAATTGTGTTCGAATGATTTGAACACAAAAAGTTTTCGTTCGAGTGTTGAGTTATATAAAAAGAGACAACTGTCGCAGTTAAGATGAGCCCAATCTATTGCTGATTATAGCTGTGCCTTACACGATAGTGAGTACCAGGTGCATTTTCCTCGTACAGTAGAATTCCTTTAAACCAGCACTCCCTGGCCAAGCTTTATATATTTATTCATTGTTTTTTCTTCTTTGACTGCTTTGAGCAATTGATATTGTTTTCCTTTTATGTCTAGCGTGTCTATGAATTGTTCATGGTTACTTGGGTGATATTAACCGGCAAATGCAAAGTCCCATAGGGGCTGGTTAAAAAGACTTCTACTGTATAATGAATATCTTTGCATGAAATTTTGCTTTTTGAGTGGTTTTCTCACTTGAGACAATAGCAACACGCGAGTGAAACTGTGAGTGAGGTAAATAAAGGGGCAGAAACTGCTTCATATTCTGCTCTTATCGACTACCTTACGGCAGAGGTCTAAATTCCGTTCAGATGTTGATTGTCCCATTTTATTGTGCGAACCTTTAACTAGTGAGCTCATGTTTTTTAGGGTCGTAATACCTCGAGGTGTTATCGCCTCTTGGAGATATTCTAAGCTACCGACCAAAGAGTCAGCCATGCTGGTTGTGCAGTCTGTTTCTGGTTTATGTGCAGAAGTTATGTTTTCTACTATTACTTCCTGGGTTTGGTTTATGTGTGATTCTTGTCTTGTTCGGCGATATTAGCGCCTGCTTCAACCCCACCTCCTCTTCAAGCAAGCGTGTCTTAGTTCTTGGAATGAACAAAAATAATAAATCCAATGAAGCCATGCGTAATTTAGCCAGGTGGCCTCCTCCTTTTTTTGGAAATTAGTTTGGATTCTTAATATATGTTTTGAAGCCAAATCTAAAATCTCACGTTAATCATCGCTTTACTCTCCCAAATTATAGAACAGATGCTACGGATGAGGATTCCTTATAATTGTATATACAAGTTTATTTTGATAAAGGGTGGCACTAGTTTCTCTCGCACATCGCCTTATGTTTTTGCAGAAGCAAATACAGGGGAAGCGAGGCCTAGTCCCTATAATATCTTTTTTTGTCTCCTTCAGCAACTTACAAGAACTTGGCGATGATATTCTTGTTTCTATGATCACGAAAAGAACCACTACCGTCTCATTTCATCTTCACCACGCAATGTACGAGTACTGACATGTAGAGGTCGTGCCATGAGCCTGAAAGGAACGTGTATTAGTGTACCGACTGTTTTGTAGGATGCGGGGTGACTAGCAACGAGAAGATTGAAGTATCAGGTTGTATCGAAAGTTTTGTCCGTTTTTTGAGTCCAATTTAAGGGAATCATTACATCAATCTAACTTGTAAATGACGTATGTGTAGCAATCTAAATCACTAAAGTAATATTTCTTTTTTTCGATTTTTTTAAATTATGATAATAAGTAACTATTTTTGGCCAAATGTACACTCCAAGTAAAAGTACATTTGGCATATTTTACTGTATGAATTTCAGAAGGGCAATACAACAATTTCAGCAGGAAGACTTTTGAAAGACACTTATGGAAATGATGTGGTGAATAAAAAGACCTGTAGAAGATGCTTTTCACGTTTCAAAAAGGTTGACTTCAGTCTTTAGGACGAATAAAGAAAAGGACGCTCCAAAGGACTCAATTCTGAGGAATTGCAGGCTTGTCATTGATGAAAAACTCTACCATTACAACTAGAGAACTGTGCAAGCAGTTTAGGTCTTATAATTTTGCGATGGATGGTCACATGCCTCACATTAAACTCCTTGCCGAGTTCTCTAGTTGTACTGGTAGGGTTTTTATGAATGAACGCCTGCAATTCCTTAGAATTGAGTCCTTTGGAGTGTCCTTTTCTTGGTTCGACCTTTTGACTGAAGTCATCCTTTTTGAAACGTGAAAACCATCTTCTACAGGTCTTTTTATTCACCACATCATTTCCATAAGTGTCTTTGAAAGGTCTTCCTGCTGAAATTGTTGTATTGCCCTTCTGAAATTCATTCAGTAAAATATGCCTAATGTACTTTTACTTGGAGTGTACATTTGGCCAACAATAGCTACTTTTTATAATAATTTTTAAAAAATCTAAAAAGAAATATTACTTTAGTGATTTGAATTGCTACACATACGTTATTTAAAAATTAGATTGATGTAATGATGCCCTCAAAGTGGACTCAAAAACCGGACAGAACTTTTGAGACAACCTAATATGCTGGAATTTTTTACGTGCCATCTGCGTCGAAAATGCTTTTACAAGATTTTTATCTGTAATAGAAAATTCTACGTTTTAGATATAAATACGTTGCGCATTACATCTCAACTACGAGCGACTTTTCTCTCAGTTTGAAATTTTTATGAAATCTTTGAATTCTGCCCTACCGGAATATTTCGTTTATGAGTTGTTTCTCAAGCAGGTGCGCTGGAGGAGATTGTACGTCAGCGTACTTTGGGAACACAGCCTCCTCGTAAGATGTAGAATCCTGAGCTCATCCCGGGGGGTATACCGATAGTGCCTATGCTCGTCAATGTCCCGTCGGGAATTGGAAATTCTTGGTGGTAACCCTTGCTGCCCACCGCAGAATCAGCAACACCTGTTGCTGGAGTCTGTTGCGAGTTTAGTTTTGTGTTAGGGAAGCTGTGTCTTTTGTTTTTTGTTTCTCGATCGCTGGGGATGCTGGTATTACGCGCAACTGACCTCCTGCACGAGTGCCTTCTATAGATTGCTTCATTCTCCACTTTTCATCTCTTTAAAACGCTCTGTGTCACTATTAATTCCCTTTTTGAGTTTTACATTGGTTACATTTTTCTTGAGTTTTTAGCGTATGAATAATATAACAACTAGAATCAAATTAATTTCAATAACCCACATTATAATCTTAGAATTTTAACAAAAGTTTCTAAAATTCATTGGAGTGTATGGTACACGTATTTGTAAACAGCATACGAAAACTTGTCACTATTCAATGTTTTTGATCCTCACTTTAGTGTTATGTGTTTTCGAAGGGAAATTCATGACTGCATTGGCCATTTTGTTGTAGGGAAATGCACGTATAGAGTTTGATCATTTGTGAAATGGAAGCCACTAAAAGTATGGTTGCCTACGGTTCACTAGTACGGACAACATATTGTCATAAGACATGGCGTCGAGGTGTGATGCTCAGTGTCATGTGCCATGATAGTGCCCTAGTGTGCGAACGAATGAGAGATCTTTTTCTGAGTTAATCGGTATAGCTCTTCATAGATCAGTTTAATTTTAACAGATGAGTGGTAAATTGTTTTTACAGCTCTATAATAGAAGCTATGAACCTACATTAAGTGTTGTCTCAAAAACGAGTCTTTGTTACAAAGACCGAAAATATTGATGTATATATTGCATAAATATTTCTGCTTCAAGTGTCAAAACTGGTCGATTATCTGTTCAGGCCAGTGACAATTTATTACGGCTTTTTTAATAAAATCACTAGCTGCGTATTTAGAAAATACCGTCACCGATATCACGAGCTGACTGGTGTTAGTCTTGGTTGTTGAGTAAAGTAGAAGCTTCTCACGAAATTCAGGGATCTATGTTCGTGCATGAACGTTTTCACGCTGTGGGAGGACAACGCTGGTATCAATTACTGTAATCTGTTAACGTAATGAGATTATTTATTCATTTTAATCACTCGTAATTTCCTCGTCCTCTGTTTAAATTCGTTAACAAAGTGGAGACGGTGCCAGAGCTTTTGTAGTTGAACATTTGTGTTCTTTCGAGGCTGAAAGGGGAGGTCTGATCGTTCCATGCCATAAAAAATGTACGTCCAGTAGAAAGAATACTATACAACTTGGAAGTTTTAAGACTTAGTTTTACAAGTTCTTGGACATCATCTTCATTAGGAATGTAGCTGCAACCTAGAACTGTGACGGAGCCCGCTAGTATTTTTTTTTATTAATGAACAATTCTTAGAAGCTCTGCTGCCAGCTCTTTTATACAGGTTTACAAACTAAATTTTTTTATTAAGTTGGCTTATTTTGTCTGTATTCCTTGCAGCCATTTCATTGTGGAAGCGGATTCCAGCACAAATTTCTCATTTCTGTTGTTTCTGCTGTGATAATTTTTTTGCTTCCAAGTAATTTTTACGAGTCTTCGTAAATCCTCAACGCTGTGCAGTCTGTTGAGGACGGTGAGTGCGATTTCTCGTGTCAAATCCATTGATGGCAGCAGGTAGATTACTTTAGGTTGTCGATATAATTATCTCATTGTAACCTCTTTCTCTTGACGTAGACGGCACCATTCATTATTTACACTACACACCAGCAGCAACAAATTAATTGAAATATGATAACTCGCTCTTCAGTAATGTTTTCTACTTGAGAGATTATTTTCGTTGCCAGCGTGGACATTCTCGTAGCAACCATGTGATGCAAGCAGAGAGCGAGAACGCGCTGCTCAGCATCACTTGTGAGAACTGTTTCGAAAGATCTGATGTAATTTTATGTGTTTGTGTACCATGAGGGCTTCATGGTTGTAAAATACTGACGACTCCGAGAGTAACGACCGTTTTTATACTTATTTTGTAGAGGTGATTTTTTCATCTGAAATAGATGACCTTATTCAATTCAAACAAAAATTAGTCTTCAATTAGTCATTGTAGATTTTTTCTTATTGCATAGGAGATTACATCAAATTTTGTATTAAGTACCAGCAGTGAGCTGTAGTCATCTCTGCAGAAGTATTGAAGTGATTGTTTATGGGTGTCCACGGTGACCAGGTTGAATTCAACATCACCAGACTAACTACCGAGGGTGCTGTGGTGAAGTGCAAGGGTAGCGTGTATATTAAGACGTCTCCTCTGGGTGCATGTCGTCTCTTCTCTTATGGCAAGTACAATACTTGACTGCGTCGGCAAGCCGTATATTCCGATCGGTTAGTAATGTATATACTTGAAAGCTATGTACGTGAGAATGCAAGGACTGTGTACATATTAGTATAGATCACATTGTGGTGATGTTGTTGATAAGTAGTCATGTAAGTGTATCTTTTTACGGCACAATGAATCACTTGGTATGGAGTTAGAAACAAAATCTTTTCTCTGCTGCAGCAAACATTCATTTGCCTGAAACCTTCGTTTTCATTGTAGTTACTAAAATATTTTAGAACTTTCTGTTCTTTGTGGGCACGCATGACTTTGCGCGATGCTCATGTGTGTCATTCGTTTTTATGTTAATTTGTTGTTCATTTTATCCTGATATTTTTGGCCGTCAATTGTGGACAACTAAGAATAGGTTCAAGAATTCTTGTGATTGAAGTACTTCTGGTTGAAAGAAAAGCTTTTTCACCACCATGCAGGTGTGATGCACCAAATTTATTTATTGTTATTGCAGATATTTAGTGTCGTATTTACTATATATTGTCGTTTTTCACTAAGTGTGGGAATGATCTAACGAAACATGACAATAGTGGTATCAGTTCATACTCATGAGAAATGAGGCATTCCTTTTGAAAGATAAGATGTCTTGCCTGTTCGACGATTCTGAACTCGACTTACAGAACTAATATTTGAAATGAAGCTATGATTCTTTCTGATCGAAATGCTCTATTTCTGCATTTGAGTCACGTATAGCAGGACTAGTTTGCCTCAATTCTCATAGTGTGAAGTGTTGGTTCTATTATTCCTTCTTCTTGTACTTCATTGGACAGAAAGCTTCTCAATTTCTGTTTCTCATGATTAAAAATTCCCTTCGTGTCTTCACTAAATATGTACGTTGGCAGTCGAATCCAGTCGTGGATTCCAGTGTGTGAATTTAAACTTGCATCGATCATTCCATTGCGGTATTCACTTTTCATTAACAAGTAAACTCAAACGGTTATAATGAAGCTTTCCAGCCTTGATTAACAAAATGTTAGCTCTCTTCAAATTTTTAAACTTTCAAGAAGCGCAAACTCTCCCTCTCAGGGTGTAGGTGTGCTGATAATGTCTTTATCATGTCGCTAGGACTTTCTTTTGCTCGAATATTACTAGCTATTGACAGCGGAATTCGTTAACTTGTTACTGGAGTTTTATGTGCGCTTAATTTCATTAGAAGGCGGGCATGCTTCGTCGTCCCTCATTTCTTCTATTTTTCTCTCGTCGAGTAGGAACTAGGACTTATACTTTGAAATTATGATTAATATAGTATTACTATGCCTTAGAAGGATCGACTTTTGTATTTTTTTGCGATATTTGGGAAATTTTGCTTGTATTTTCAGCGTAAAACGATTGTGGTTTTCGAAGTGGGCTCTACATATGCCGGTACTGCCTGATGGTCGATTGCGTAACTCAGTGTATGTATGAACCTGAGGTAGGATTGTTAAAGCCCTTGCCTGATATATCATAAATGTGGTATCCTCTTGCATCACAAGCGATGATGAAAGGCCGCCTCTGACTGTTAGCTGTCAGATCACGTGAAAGTATTGCGTACATATTTTTTAAGTATTCAATGAATTCTAATAGTTTAGATATTGACAAATAGTACTAGAAGCAATCCCTGTATATTTATCGAGTCATTTCCCAGTGTTTTAAATGATTTTATTGTGTTCAATGACTTCTGGATTTTATATGAATCCTACTTTTGAGTACGGACTTGATACGAGGCTATGGTCTATGTTCAGCTGGCATTTTGTTGCTGAATCTGTACACTTAGTATTATTATTTATTTGTTAACGGAATTTAAATGTTAATTTTGTTTTCTTGTACACATTGTTAAGGTTTCCTGTAATAAAGAACAGCATTGGAGCGTTGAATGCTGAACCTGGAACTCTGTGATGAGTAAAGAAGTGATTTCTGCTGTTCAGACTTTTCTTCCCGTTATTGTTAGCTGTGTGAATATTCACTGAATTCCTACTCATGTAGCAGTCCTACGTCTAGCAGTCTACGTTTAACCTAACCCTATTGCGTTTGAGGAGCCTTTTCAGTAGTTATCCACGCATAGCTGAAACAATAGTTAAAAACCAAGAGTCTTAGTTTGGAACACATTTCTAAACGGGTTTAGGCAGATGGATTCTATACCAAACGAGCAGTTCTTGCTTTATTCAGCTTTTTCTTTAAGCAAGTGAAGAGGTTGTGTCGCTGGTGTGCACAGCAATGGAGTCTGCACAGCGCTAGGAGTATAAGAGAAATCGCAGACTGCAATAGCTGGATACCAGGTCAGCTAAAAACTAGAATACAAATTATAAATATTTTTCAAATATTATTAAATATATGATGAAATAATAAACTCAAGGTTATCAAACGTACAATGGTAAAAATAATCATTTATTCAGAGTGACGACACATTTGAACGAGAATTTTCCCATTGAATCTAAGTGGTTTTACATAGATCGAAAGAAACCTTATCTGGATACTGGCATCAGTTGAACATTGATAAAAAAAAATGATATTTGTAAAAATTGAGCTTTTAACGTTTCATAAAAAAGGATAGAAAACTAAATTCAAGCCTGAACTACATTTCGTCTTTGATGACCAAAGTAGACTTTTAGAAGTAGCCTAATGTAAAAATCCTAAAACCCAGCACTTATTTTAATGATAAAAGTAAATAACTGGAAGTAAAAGAACCGTCACAGCTAAACAAGTTACAAATTCCCAAAATGAACAAATCAAAGTACGTTCAAAGATGCAAACACAAGTCTCCATTTTGAAATATTGATCAAACTGGAACACAGCGCAACACCAATCGGAACACAGGATCTGGTACACCCTAACCTTAGTTTTACACATGAGATGCTGTCACCAAGCCACCACTGGATTCTTTTTATACGCAACATAGTCTTCCATTTTGAAAAAACTTATTTCAGTTTCATTTTTAACTCCACTCGATTCTAAAGAGCTATCATCCTTGAGTATCAAAGAATCGTCATTTCCTGTATTAATGAGAGGGTCGTTTGTTTTGAAGCCGAACGCCTGTGTCTCTATTTTCATCGTATCATACTGATATTTTTTGAAGGGAGGAGGGATTCCAGATGAAGTTTGAAGTTTTTTCAAAGCTAATTCTTTGAGCTGTGCACCAGTGCTGCTCAGAGCCACACCTTTTACAACGACATTCTTCAAGTTACGGTGTTCGAACGACCGAATGAAGCGTACGGTGACTGTGGCGCCACACAACATGGGGTCAGTCATGATGCAGGAGGGTTTGTCGACGTTGTGTTCTTCAAAACGGCCTTCCTGCTCGCCAAAAATATGAAAGATGAGAACGGCGCAGTTCGTAAATAAAACATTTCCTCTGCTTACACTTAAGAGACAGTCTTGCATGAAAAATATAACCTGCATTAATAAGATCAAGAAATAACGCATATTTAAATTAAAATAGGCAAATATTAATACATACCGTAGGCATAAAAAATTGTTACAATTCTAGTTTAACCTGTTTCTGCTCGATTGAGGTGATTACTATAGTGGCTGTTTCAACGCATAATCTCCTAGTGCTCCACATACACAACATTTAAAGAGATACTACATAACTTTTTGCTATACTCCAGTATTAAATCATGTTTCCGTATTAAACGAGTATTGAAAATAATAAAGTATAATGTTAAATTAAATCTAGCAATGTTAACAGATAAATTCAGTAGAAAATAGGTATGTATAAAGTACAAGGACACATCATATGGTCTCGCTGTCACAGCCCTGAATCACTGACGGCAGACATCACAGAATAATGCGCCTGAAAGATAATAAAAAGGAACCTGAAATGAAGAGGCTTAACTAAAATAATTATTTCATCACATTAATTGTTTAACCCTCGTTTGAATTGTGCTTCACTAAATGTTTGACATATACGAGTATATGAACTAGTTGCATAAACTGACTATTTTCTGAAATAATTTCAGGAGTTCATAAACTCGAGTTAGGCCATATATATAATGTACATCATATTAGCACAAATTTGAACAAGAAATAAAACATTAAAATTATATAATTTCACAATATCTTTGACATTTCAATCAAATTCTAAATTTCAAAAATTAAACACTTCAATTCGTCAGTCAGGTTTATACTCATATTATAAGAAACTTGCTTGAATTTAATAAAACAAAAACTTCAAGTAGTTCAAACTTTGATTACCTGCCAGGCTTCAATAATTGGCATGCAGTACTTGACATGAGGGTATCATGTCCCTGATAATGATATTATTATTATACTAGACAGTTCACGTGGAAATTCTACGATTTAGATTTGACTAATTTGAAATTATTACAAAGATGAACATATTAAAGATTTACGAGGAATTATTGTATTTTAAATGAATATTTTTTTATTAATGTATACAGAACTACCATTCTGTATCTTATCTAATGATAACATATCCCAGATCACACCCGCTGAAATTTCTTGGTTTAAAAGTGATGAAATTAAGGATCTATGAAATAAAATGCATTTTTCAGTTTTACCCGTGGTACTATCAGAATCAGAATATTTTTCTTCAATATATACAGAACTTTCATTTTGTATCTTACCTAACAATAACATGACCGTGCAAGAGAAGATAATAAAGAAACAAATGGTGTGTTTTATGGTGATCCAGCACTTTTGGTATCCACAATACAGTGCTTGTAATACATGCATACCCGTTCTGATTTCAGTTCAATAATTTCTCTTCAGTAATAGATAGGAAGTAATGGGATGGACACACACAGATACTGCAAGAGGGAGATACATAGTCGATTATATATGTAGATTCCTGTTTTTTTTAACCACCGCAGTGAAAACGATGATATTGAATATTATTTAAAATGTACTAAGTACTTTAGAAAGCACCAGAAAACAGAACACTGAAGTAGAATTATTTCAGGTTTCAACTGAGCTGTAGTCAAATGCATTGATGACCTACACTTACCAATCAGTTACTGGTCATCACACTTTGGAATATGCATACAAAATTAACATGATACACAATACAAGAAAACACATACATGGGATTGAATTAGACTCATTAATTAATTACAGGATTGCAATTAAAAATATGTACTAGGAGGATCATAGTTGTAGACCACTGAATTTAAATTAAGAAATGAAATAATATTGAAATCCCAAATAAGAAAACATGGGTAAGGATCTTTTACACTTACAACAGAGGTTCTCAAGCAGGTTTAAATTTACTAGGGCCTAGGGACAAATTTACCCCTGACTTACAAGAAGTTCATTTTTATTGTTTACGTGTTGAGATATCTTTCTGCTGAATTATGCTCCTTTTCTCTTTCTGAATAAAAAATTCTGATACACTTTGCCATAAGATTCTATTCTTGAAATCTCAGACCTAAAACCTCCATTTGTTAATTGGAAAGTCCTAGGTCTGGAACAAGATCATTTATTTCATTTTGCTGAATTAGATGAGGGTCGTCTAACTTTTTAGGAGCGTACGTAGGATCTGGGTCTACATGTACCTCCAAGTCTTCCTCTGATGAATGCAAATCAATTTCCTCCTAATTACTTGGAGGAATTAGTACAGCAAGATCTTGACAAGGAACCTGTCTTGTAGCTGAAGGCACATAGAGCTATTGTGTTTAGCTGTTTTTTTTCAAAGCCAGTCACTTTAATTAAACCAAAATAATCACTCAAGTAGCAAGTTGACTCATGCCAAACCACTGGATCTGCAAAGGGCATGGATTTCATTGTATCTTTCAAGCATTCACTTAGACCAACAGAGCATGAAATGCAGCACATGTGTGGAGTCCATGTTTTGTATTGTTCAACATGAAATACAAAATACAAGTTACAGACTTTCTTCCTAATCCTTGTCAAAGAACAACCCTAGGATTTTAAAATATAAAATTCCCACACATAATAAAACTTATCTAGCACATTAACATTTCTGGGATGCTGCATGTGCATCATTTAAGTGCTAAAATTCACTCTTTAATGCACACCACATTAGGATGAAAATTAAAATAATGGTGGTCTGAGGTTAGGTTTCTTGTCTTCCTTTTGGCAATCAGTGTTGCCAGACAGAAAAAGTAAAATATCTGGTATCCTTCTAGCTGCTTGGAAATGTTGGTATAGGAAGATCTTTATAGGAGTTAAAATGACCTATAATATAAAAATTATGTGCTAGCCATTTTTTGGGACCAGATCTGAAATAAGCACCCAGAAAATATTAGGTTGTAGGGAAAGTTCTCACCATTTACAGAAAGATTTTTTTGTGATGTCCATTACATTTTAGCAGCTTGTCTTTGATACATTTCATTCATAAAGGACGTGTGTTTTCACTCATCATTCATTATCTCCATAATTGTCAATTGCTGCATACCTTTTTTCAACAAGATGTAAGTTTCAAAATGATAGGTTGGTGGTCTTCTCCCATACAGCTTTAAATATGGTGAATCAGCAGCAACGACCAGTCGTCGGATTAATGGTGCATTTGGGAACAGTACAGCGTATGAACGCACGGCATGAGATTGGTTCCAACGGTTTCAGTTATGATGACTTCAACATTGAAAACTCACCCAGGCCAGGACATCCAAGAAGACAAGTTTTATGCTGAAGGCATCAAAAAATTTATCTAAAAAGTGGTGAAAAGTAATAGAAAATGATGGCAATTACTTCATTTTATAGTGTATTTATTACCTGGTAAATTTGTCAATAGATATAATACCATTTTCTAAAACAGCAAGAACTTTTTCTACAACCTAATAATTAAAGGCAGCTCAAATTGTTTGTTATAAAAAAGAATTTCAATAGTTATTCAAATTCCTTACACATTAATCACCCCTCTGAATTTTAAAATTATGCTGTATCTGTATCTTGTTTAAACCTTTAGAATGGCATCTATTTTACTTTGCAATCATCTATTATTTCAAACAAATTGAAATGCATTTCATCAATGTATGTATTACAATCCTTATCTTTTACATTTGCAGCTCAAAACATGCAGGAAACTTTAGAGTTTTGAAAAATTTTTGTTTTATAAAGAATAAGAGTTACTTGCTCATACCAATAGTGGTGAAGAATGCAGGTTAAGACAGTGAGTCATGTACTATATCAATTAAATGAAAGTTTAAATGTTAATAAAAAATATAATTTTCCAAAAGCACACAGAACCTGCTTCACTTTTCAAAAGTCAATCAATAATGGAGACAACTTACAGTCTTAGCTGAAAGTCCAAGTACAAGCAACTCAATACTATAATAACATTTGTATGCATGTTCTGTCCCAGAATACATGTTTTATTTCATTAACCCTCAGCAGGCATCACAGGGTCTAATGGACCACATCACAAGTTCACTACACACAAGGAAGAGAGCTCGTGGTACCTGTTGAGGGTTAAATTGTAATTTTATACAAAAAATCTTCTAAAATCCTAAAGTGTAAAACTGACAATAATATAAACTACTTTTGAGAAATATTTGCATATTTAAGTAATGAGTTTGTAAACTTTGAGAAATTTTACTCCAAACACTAGATGAGTCTGTGCAAACAATTTGTGTCTAAAGTTGTTCAGATTCTGCACATCTTCATATTTCCAAAACATAACAAAGCCAGCTACATTTTCTCCAGACTACTTTTATGTCCAATTAGAATATTGAATGTGGGCTGACATGCCAGCAGCATGTCTCATAGTTTTTTACATCATCTTTTACTTCAAATGATGTAAGCTCAAAATTGGCATAAATTTGTTGTATACATACTGCTGGAACGTGGTGACTTGCATGCAAAAACAACCGAACACTAGGGAAGAAGAAATTCTCTCCCTCACACCTGCATGCTATTGCTAAACCTTTGGAAATAATATGAGAAGATGAAGTGAAAATGAAAACACAGATCTGGCCTGGCATGAGAAATGTTTAGGTACAAGAGACCCAGATAAGATTAATTTGTTTCATTTCTCACTAACCAACAATAATTTTCCATCCAACTACAGTGAATGGACATGAATATTATCTCAAGTGACTCATTTCAGTTTCAAAATAGTTTTTAGACTTAAGCATTGTATTGGCAATTATTCTTATCCTATATAAGTGTAATACAAATTTAGTTAGGATATTTACCAGGAATATTGAACACTACTCAAGATGGAACTTGATAACTTTTACTATTAGCTTGATATATTAGGCCTCATTAATGCCCCACCTACCATGCTCTACAAACTGATTTGACTTAAATCTTTCTGCATCAATAGAAATATTCCTACACAGAAGTAAAATTGATATTATTTTGATTCATAAATTTTCTTTCAAAAATACATTCTCCTATCTTGATATGCACTGAGAAGTCAGTTAGGCTGTTATGAACAAGTACTACTATTTATTTCAAATTATTTCTTGTTCCCAATCAATAAGCCATTAATGTAATGCTTGAAATGTTATTTCCACCACATGTGCCACATTTTATCAATATCCTTCGTCTCTGTGTCCTAGTTAACACACTACACAGCAAAAGAATAAAGAAAGGTTATAACCTATCTACTCTTGCGTATTTAATTTATATCAGGCCAATGAAATTTTTCAATACCTTACGATATATTTTCTTAGCATTATGATTTCAAAGCGGTTGAATGCATGCTTAGTATGTTAAATCGCAACTAATGCCTAAACATTCATTTATACGCTAATAACGAAGTAGAGACAACCATACGCACAATTGTAAAAAGAATTGCTTTCTTGGTGCATGATAAATTTCAGTCATGATCAAAACTGTATCTGATAAATTTATGATTACATAAACACTCACTTGACCAATCAACACGAATTTAAATTTCTACTTACTTGTGCACACGCACCGACGGGAAGAGCAGTCCGCTAGACAATGATATAATGGACAAACGTTAGACTTGGATAACCTAACTGAGCTAACTCTCGACCACGACTAGTAGTTGTAAACAATTCGCATGGTGTGAGTCAGAGTGAGTGTTGCACTCAGCAGTGTTGCCAATTCTGTGAGAGAGTTTTAAGCTAGATGCCATGACATTTATAGCTAGAATTAGTTATGAATCTCGTTTCAGTACCCAGATTTATAGCTAAAACCTTGATTACACAGCATCTTTATTGTAAATGGTAGAAATAAAATATAGAACTGACTATGACTACTCGTTGCATATCAGAAGAAATTTTTACTTCTGGAAGATTCATTTTCAGTTAATTGCAATTCTGAGATCGTAAGTTATGTGTCAATAGAGCTTTTATCGGTTAATTTCTTTCTACATGATGCCACGGTGTCAATACCATTTAATACCTTGGCAGGGAGTTCATAATTAGGACAGCAGTTCTCATACCTCAATAACTCAAATTTAATGATCAGCAGAGATTGAAGTAACTCCAAGTCCATTCGATGCCTTTTCAAGGATTTTATGAGGTTTATAGCAAGACCATCGCTGCTCATGCTCCGATTATTTTCAACATTGTGAATTAATTAATCCCATTACAAATTAAATCGTACTTTTTACGATAAATTCTTTGTGTTTTTATGAGTAGGTTTTTGTAACATTTAAAAAGTTTTGTGTCAATTTTTATTTAGAAAAATTCGCTGTATTCCTAAAATTTTTCTTACTCCTCTACCGAACTGTGACTATGGTTCTTTTGAACTTCATCCTTCAGGAAACCGGAACCGGAGGGAAAATCTCGACACCGATCTCGACACCGAACTCAACCCGAACTTAAAAATCTTGAGATATCCAGAGAAATTCTTGAAACGAACAGTTTCATTAATTATTTTCGTCCTATGAATCGTAGAACCTTCATTTTGGTCTCAAATTAAAGCTAATAACCTCCTCTCACTGCATAATTATAAATTAACCCTCTTTCTTAACCACCCGCACTTGGGGGGACGCCGTTCCTTGACACCCGTTTTCGAGTCCACTAACGATATATATACCTTCCGTTCTTAGTAATAATTTCTCATCTATTCATTCCACAAACTTCATTTACATATCAAATTGAAGATAATAACATAAACATTTGCCGTGAGTAAATAAAAATCTCCTACCATTAACCTTTAATAGCATGAGACACGTCAATCCTCGACACCAGTTTTGGACTCCACTAACGATATTTATACCTTCCGGTCTTAGTAATAATTTCTCATCTATTCATTCCACAAACTTTATTAATGTATCAAATTGAAGCTAATAATATAGACATTTGCCGTGGGTAAATTAAAATCTCCTACCATCAACCTTTAATAGCATGAGACACGTCAATTTTCGACACCAGTTTTGGACTCCACTAACGATATTTATACCTTTCAGTCTTAGTAATAATTTCTCATCTATTCATTCCACAAACTTCATTTACATATCAAATTGAAGCTAATAACATAGACATTTGCCGTGGGTAAATTAAAATCTCCTACTATCAACCTTTAATAGCATGGGACACGTCAATCCTCGACACCAGTTTTGGACACCACTAACGATATTTATACCTTCCGGTCTTAGTAATAATTTCTTATCTATTCATTCCACAAACTTCATTTACATATCAAATTGAAGCTAATAACATAGACATTTGCCGTGAATAAATTAAAATCTCCTACTATCAACCTTTAATAGCATGGGACACGTCAATCCTCGACACCAGTTTTGGACACCACTAACGATATTTATACCTTCCGGTCTAAGTAATAATTTCTCATCTATTCATTCCACAAACTTCATTTACATATCAAATTGAAGCTAATAACATAGACATTTGCCGTGGGTTAATTAAAATCTCCTACCATCAACCTTTAATAGCATGAGACACGTCTATTTTCTACACCAGTTTTGGACTCCACAAACGATATGTAAAGTTTGGTTGTGCTTGGGGAATTTCAAGCAACCAACTTTAACAAACCTAATCTAACTGCCCGTGTGACCTTACTAAAGGAGAATAAAGGAACTCGTCACAGGGACTCAGCTTGTATTCCAGGGAATTGGCACGAGAAATCGCTTGGAAATTTTTGGGATGCTTGAGCCAGTCCAGAGCGTCCAAATGATGGTTAGGCCAGTTCAGCTTCAGGTAGGAGTGGCCAGTCCGGAGCTATAGCAACTGTGGTCTTGAATGGTCTCAGTGTGTGGGTTCCAAAGTGAGTAGTCTCAGTCTCAATGAGTGGGTGGCAGACGGTCCCCCAAATTCAGGGAATTCTAACCTAACGTCACATGTTGAAGTTCAGTAAATGGCGTGGCTGGAGAGCTACGTCTAGATAACGAGCGTGAGAATGTTGCCAGAAAACGTTTT
>VCRD01000084.1:109384-132952 GCA_006783055.1 Trinorchestia longiramus
CTTTGTGAAGCAGGATTTTCAGCTCTTGTTGTTCTGAAAACAAAACAGCACAACCGACTTGATGTAGAAAATGACTTGCGTTGTGCGCTGTCATCCTTCAATCCTAGAATTTCTGATCTTGTAAGGAAGAAGCAGCAGCATCCATCTCACTAAATTAGTTCATAAATTTTGCCTTAGTCTCATGAGTCATTCCAAATATTATATGCCATGTTTTCAAATTATTTTTTCTTAAAATTACAACTCAATTTTGCCAATTTGCTAATGATCAAACTTTTTTTTTTCGCTCACTTTGAACCAAATGTTTCCTTTTTAGTTACTGGAATGTTGTATTATTTGTTTGAGTGGCTTTCATTAATAAAATGTAATACAAACAAATATGTTTTCCTGAGCAATGCTAAGAAATAAATGTAAAAATCATTTCATATGAAAAAAAGAGGCACTGGGGGCGTGCGGGTCTACTGGAAGCAAAAAGGGGGCGTCAGTTAAGAAAGTTTGGGAACCACTGCTCTATTCTTTCGCTGATGGTGTCATTTGAAAGAGTAATTTGGGATAACTTTACTTCAGCCTCTTTTCCCAGAATGATATTTGCCATCTTCAACACAGCTGGTTTTAGGAGTGTTTCACCAATGGTGTGTGGTTTGCCCTGCTTTGCGATCAGGTAAGCGACTTTGTACGATGCTGTGAGGATCGGTTTTTTGATGGGTACAAAGCCGAGAATAGGCAGAGTAGCCCTTTCATCGAATCTGGCTTTCTTCACCTTGAATTCAGCGAGCGTTGTGTTCATGTATTTTCCATCGCAATGCAGCTTAAGGAAGTGTTCCCTTAGTTTTGCCGGTGCTAGACTAGAATTGCTCAAACTGACACAGTAAATCATGCAGTTAGACCGCTGACTCCCATCATGTTCCGCTTACATGCGAATCCGTATTGTACATATTCATCCGATCTCTGTCTTGTTTTGCTCAACATAGTAAATACGAAGGGATTAAAATATTCAGAAAGAAATCACAAGACGTACCATCACGACAGTCACAAGTCAACTACTGAGCGCACAAAATTCCCTGCAGCACAGATTGGCCAAGCGATGTAGCGTGCTCATCTGCAGCCAATGATGGCCAAGCGGGGCGTGTCATCACGAATCATATGAGTTGGATGTGTGTCTTGACCTACGCCGAACCCTTGAGACTGACTCACCGAACCCCTGGGGTTTGATCGAACCCAGGTTAAGAACCACTGATCTATAAGTATGTTTTTAGATATAAATTGAAATTGAAAAATTCATTAGAAAAATAGAAGAAATACCAGAAGGAAGGAAACACAAACTAGCACGCGTGAGGAAAAGAAGACAAAGATCTCAGCAAAGTACGAGTGATACGGCCATTATTTGAGCCATGGATGCTAAGCTTAAGAGGAGAGCTATCTCTCAAAAAATTACCAAGAATGCAAAGCAAGGATGGACAGTGATCGTGAAATAAAGAGTCTAAAGAGGCAAACTTCATTGAAAGAAAGCACTCAAGGGAGAAGAAAGATGGATAGTGCAAGAAAAGCTGAAGCATGAGCTGCGATGTCACAGGAAGAAATAGAAGAAAGGAGAAGATTAGAAAGGGAAAGTTTTGCGGAAAGGACAGCCACCATGTCGCAAGAAAACTTGAACGAAGAAGAAGAATTGAAGGAGAAAAGTTTGTGGAGAGGACAGCTATCATGTGGCAAAAAGACTTGGACGAAAGGAGAAAGATTGAAATTTTTGGAATTGTTGTTCAATACCGAACACCACTGAAGTATTATCACGGAATTCTTGCCGTCATTTCTGACGGCTGAGTGCACTAGTGAGCAATAATCAATAGATGTTGGCAGTGACAATTTAAAGAAACATAGTATACTTGATGCATGCCTGAATGCAATAAATTTTCTTTCTTTCTTTCTTTCTTTCTCTCTTTCTTTTTTACTACGGTTCCTTGAACGGATGCTATGTGAAACGTGGAGATGGTGCCGTGGACTTGGTGTTATCACGGAGTGCTGTACACACAATTAACACAAATAGTAGCGTTTGAACATTAATATCGATACATTTCTATTTCAATACATGTATGGTCGATATTCAGTGCTCATTACCAGAAGTGTAATATTTCTGTGCAGTCGGGCGGTATAATAATGTTCTTAAATAAAGGGCGAAATAAGCATCAGAGTTTCAAATTTATTTACTACAAATCGTGTGGCGAACGAAGCACTGTACAAGTCGTTGTTCTTAAGTCTATCGAAAAGAGAGCGATATTGTACAAACTGTCCAGATAATCTACGTAGCTATCACAGTTTCTCCTTGTACCACAAGCAGCGTGAAATTGAAGTCTAAGCTTCGAAGATATACTTCTTTCTTTTCTAACACTCGTACACGTGAATTGACATGCGTCGCTTTCGGCATATAAAAACGCACGGTCTCAAGTTTGTTGGTTTGTAGCTGTGCAGTGATGTCAATATGTTTTACGGAGGCAATGAAAAAGGGAAATTTTTGAATACTCTGAACCAAATTTTGCGCAAGTAAAAATGAAAAATGTTTCAAGCCATTCATGAAAACTGTTAACAAACCCGTTCTTAATTAGGCGTCTGGTAAAGACCAATGGGAGGTTCAGGGTAAGAATAGCCAGGAGTTTCAGGAAGCTGAGGTAGAGGAGCAGGACGAGGTGGAGAAGGTCGTGGAGCAGGGGCAGGACGAGATGGAGAAGGAGCAGGGGCAGGACGAGATGGAGAAGGAGCAGGACGAGGTGGAGAAGGTCGTGGAGCAGGGGCAGGACGAGATGGAGAAGGGGCAGGACGAGGTGGAGAAGGTCGTGGAGCAGGGGCAGGACGAGGTGGAGAAGGTGCAGGCCCATAGCCTGGTTGAGGCAGGCCAACTTGTGTTCCAGTTATTGATGATGGGAGGCCAAAACCTGGTTGACCTGGATCCTGAGGAGCAGGTGCTGGACGACCAGGTGCTGGAGCTGGACGACCAGGTGCTGGAGCTGGACGACCAGGTCCTGGAGCTGGACGACCAGGTCCTGGAGCTGGACGACCAGGTGCTGGAGCTGGACGACCAGGTCCTGGAGCTGGACGACCAGGTGCTGGAGCTGGACGACCAGGTCCTGGAGCTGGACGACCAGGTGCTGGAGCTGGACGACCCGGTGCTGGAGCTGGACGACCAGGTCCTGGAGCTGGACGAACAGGTGCTGGTCCTGGACCTGGGAGTGATGGAGAAGGTAGTGGTCGGAAAGGTCCACCGACAGCGGAGGGGGCACCGGGGGCACGGGGTGTTGTCACTCCAATTTCGTTATTAAGACCATAGAAAGTTAAGGAAGTGCTGCAGTCGACTTCATTCCACCACTTGCACGTGAAATGTTCTTGGTGGAAAATTGTACCATTTGGACAGAGGAAGGAAGTTGTTTTCATCTCCAGTTTCGAGTCGAGCGAACATACGCGGAAAACTTGACAGCGTGTTTCGATATCAGCATAGTATCCTGAAATACAAAGGTAGGAATATAAATTTTCCATAAACAAAAAGAAAAAATTAAGTAATACAAATCTTTAAAAATCGGCACCAAAGATCCTTTATCAATATACATTGGTAAACAAACGTTCCAAGAGAAAACCGAGTCCAACAATGTTTCGATTTTTGGCTCACATTCTTATATTCAACAGTCAAGCAGAGTTCGTTTCATTCCATCCATCAATTCATCAATACGCTTGACCTTTTCCAACTCTCAGTTCTATCACTTCTGCAATATTCACACGTAGTACGTGAACATTGTTCAATCATTTCTTATCTCTGTTAGTCCAAACCACATACATATTTCACAATCTACAGTATTCGGTAACTGTATAGAATAGAATAGAATGAGGCATTAGGAAAGAGCCGTTTGGCCCATTCTTGGACGATACCCAAGTTCCATGCCGTAATTCTCGCTGCCGATGGTCTAGCACAAACAGACCATGGCGATTGTGGATTTCGAACCCGGGTCTTCCCGCATTGCAAGCGGGTTCGCTCACCAGTCGACCAACCTGGCGGTAAACTTGCAAAGGACGGAAATCGAACTCGGGTCAGTTACTTGGAAGGCAGCTATGCTCACCACTATATCACCATCCCAGGTGATATAGTGCCCATTCTTCCACATTTATTCATTTCTCGTATTGTGGAATTTTGCTAACCCTATTCAAATATATTTATTCTGCAGCGTTATGCTGCTTCATCCTGTTACGCTGCTATGTGTTCCTAGCAGCCCGTGCCGTATAAGACATTTGAAGCGCACACACACACACACACACAAATACTTTTCTTATGAACACTTTTTCTTATCAAGATCTCAAGAAGCTCTGCCCTAGTCTGGTACTCCTTGACCACTCTATAGTTCATTCCATTTTTATTTTTCCTTTTGCACTGATGAATGGCGTCAACAATTCGAAGCAAACACGATACAATACATTTCCATAATTAACTCGAACGCTAAAGAACTCCAGTAGTGCTATATAGGCCTGTATATATATTCATGTGAAAATCACGTGCAAATCATGCCCGTGCTTCCTCTTGTTATGTATATGCGAGTACATTCCATAAAAAACATTATGAAACGTTGCATGCCCCAAAGGCGAAGATGTTAAAATTAAGTTATTAAGTTTTAAGAAATCGCCATAAAAAGTTTGCAAAATGGGAATTCCCCTCACATAATTTTTTATATACATATCAATGTGCTTTTGATTCATTAGCTAATGGGGTCAAAAAATCAAGCTCAGCTGTCAGATTTCGGTCCCATCGAAAACGGAATTTTTAGCTAGTGGCGTCTTTGCCTTTGTGTCACGAAGTGCTTCATATAGTTTTGGTTATCGTTAGGAGGTGTTAGAAAGGTTCAAGTCTTTCAAAATTGCTGTATACAGTTAAGAATATCATGCACACGATCTTGAAAAATGAAAACAGGCCATGGAAGTTCAGCCTGCATCGACGAAATTGAGTGTGAGTAACTATGATAAGAGAAGCGCAGCCAGGATTTCCTGATGGTGAGAGAAAATGCTATTTTTTGCTGAAAATATTCATGTCTTTCAGTAAAAATTTTGATAAAAACGACTGGAAAAGGGGGAAATAATTCCTCAGAGGTCCCTTTAAATGCTTCTAGCATTTAAAATATCAATGCGTCCATTGGTAATTGTATCATTGAAATCAGAATTGGGCAAATATGATTTCAAACGTTCAAAACTTCTTTTGCACGCCATAATACTAATGATTACTGAATGGCAGTCTTTCAAAAAATTGAAAAATAAACATTTTAGTTGCGTGAACAGGGATGACCCAATTTTGTTGCATGACAACGCGCAGCTTCACACTTCTCAATTATCTGTATAAAAGTTGCAGCGCCGATATTATAAATGTTTTCCCCGTACTCCATATCCACCTGATATAGTTTTTTTTAACATTTTGAACCATTCATGAGCAATAAAACATTTTCGCAGAAGGAAGATGTGATCGAAATATTTTAGATGTTTATCCTATCATATTGTGAAAAATTTTTAAAGCTTGGATCAAGAATTTAAAGGTACGTTGTAGAAAAGTCAATCCTGAACATGGTGCCTAATTTCAATAAATGAATTGGTTACCTAACGTTTCAGAAGCGTTTAATTCCTTTCCTGCAAAGTACGTCATTTTTTGTATTTATACCAGAAACTAAACAATTTTCGATACATAAATTGGTTATCTAACATTTTGGAAATGTTAGATTCCATTCCTTTACAGTACTTCATTTCTTTTGTGTGAACCAGATAGCTAGAGAAATGATGACACAAGGCGTACCTTCGACCTTGTCGTCGCACACAAAGCTGGTCTGAGGAATGATGCCAATAATGGGGTAGTCTTCACCAGGCTCTCCAGGTACTGCCTCACGCAGCCATTCCAGAGGATCATCACTGTGGTGATGGTGGTGGTGATGGTCGTCATGGTGATGGTGGTCATCATGATCATGATGATCCTGAACAGAGGAAGTAACGTTAATTTCATCAAACCTTATTGATCTTAACTCTGTGATGGAATCGCATCAATTTTTGTTCCCCCGCTACGCTTTTCTGCCTTCAATATATTTGATAACTTCACTAACTCGGTTCATCAAAATCAACATCTGGCTATCTCGTTGAACGTCTTTAAACTCATTCCAATAAGGAGTGCATTTGTACGCTTGCTCTCAAAAAATATCAACTCATTTTACGCATACTGGAAAGAAAAGGGCTCTTGTTTCCACATGACTTTAGCACTCGTGTCAATATGGCATGCAAGTTAAAGTCCTGTTAGCGATCGAAGTTACAAATGCATGATGGCTGAAACATATGTCTTATTTCATCTGATGAATTAATGGGCGTGATCATTAGTATTATAGGTTTAACATTCAGTTTTAGTTCTTGTCTAGGGTAAATTCTATGAGAGTAGTGAGTTTTATAAGTGATTGGCGAGCTCTCATTTTCCTTCAAAACGGTTCATCAATCTGCTGTGTTCTATCGTTCCATGAAAGGTACCTTCGTTCATGTAATATAGGATGGAACCTAAGTAACAACATTTTCATCATTCAAATAATCAGTAATTATAAACAATAGAAGGTAATTGCTAGTTTTTTGAAGTATTGTATCTATTTTACGAACGAATAATAAACATTATTTTTAAACCTTTCTAAACTGTCGGTATATATAAGTACCGCTCCAATTTTGCACATTTTAAGATGCAGAGCAACACGTGTGTCTGTGCAAAGGCTGGTAGGGCAGTGCAAGCTACAGTTTGATCAGGACAATGCAGTGACCGTAAAGCATCACAAAGCATCTTTTTTTAAAATTTGATGTTAAATATGTTGAAAAGGTTCTGATATTTGCATCATGGTACCGAAAGGGTTAAACCTAGTTAAATTGGATTTCAAGAATGACGCTCAACACGAAGTTGCAGCGAAAAAATATTTTGAAACTTTTCTTTCGGTATTGTTTTTCGAAAGCAATTACCGGTATTCCATATTCTTTCTTTCTTTCGATTTATTATTACGGAAACAACTAATGTACTTTTAACGATGAAAGTCTTAACAATAACTGCTTCGAAGCAATGGTCCTGAATTCAGGAAGACTGGCTCAACAGAAAGGAATTGGTTGATTTATAGGTTATTTTTTAACTCTAGAAATTTTGCCTTATGGTGGTGTTCCATAAGGCAAATATTCAGATTTAAGTTCTCTTTAATTTTTATCTGAGGATAGTTAAAGGCACGAACTTACGTTACGATGTTGATAATTCGGAGAAACTTAATCGAAACTTCGTTCAAGAAATCAATGACATAATTCCAGAGATGATTCGTAGAGTATTACGCAGTATCTTCAAAAAACACGTATTTATTTAAACAATAACGAAGGTGATTTAAATTGTGCTATATTCCATACTTCCAATGGGAATTTCATTTGGTCTCTATAATTTTTAATGGGCCAAATACGATTCACTTGCTTTAAAGGTTTTATTGCTATAGATGTTTTGTGGAAGATGTTTCAAAACGTGCATTTTTGTCAACACATCACAACGTCGATTAAGATATCAGTGGAACTTGAAAAGCATATACTTTATCCCTGCGCGCACGGGAACATTCTTGGAACCAAAGTCCAGTCTTACTAACATGTGAAGTCAAATCCATGAAGCTTTCAACTTGACTGACAAGAAACGATTTGTACCTGTCTGATAGTCCTAAAAATGTGTCACTCACGACGGGCGCTGGAGCTGGACGAGGAGGTGCAGGAATTGGACGAACAGGTGGAGGAATTGGACGAGGAGGTGCGGGAATTGGACGAACAGGTGGAGAAATTGGACGAGGACGATCTTCATCAGAGACAGGATCAGGTATTAAAACTGGCCTAACAGGTGGGCCTGGAGCTGGGGCAGGCGCTGGCTGTTGTGGCGGTTTAGGGAAACCAATGAAAGTGGAACCTGGATCGTTGCCATCGGGGATCAGAGGATTCACAGGCGGCAAGTAGCCATACTGTGGCCGTTGCTGTCCGCTCACAAGGGCCGTCAAACCTGTGTGATAAAATAAATATTACTTTAATTCAAAGGGGCGTCCGTGGTGAGGTACGACTTAAATGCTATTATTCATAAAATGATAGTCCGGTTACATCTGGAGTATTGAGTGCAACTCTGGTCTCCTAACCTACGAAGAGATATTAACAAAAGGGAGAAACTTCGGTGTAAAGCAACAAAAATGATTCCTGTACTCCTCAATCTCAGTTACGAAAAACGTCTTCATCAGCTTGAATTCATCTCCCTAGAACAAAGAAGACTAAAGGTACAACTCAATGAGACCTGTAAGTATCTCAACAGCTTTAACGATGCTACCCTGGAAGGGTTTTTCGAAGGAGACTGTAGCGTGCGAACCAGAAATAATGGCCAAAAACTAATAATAAGAAACTTCAAGACATCCCAAGCTATACACTTTATTTCCGTCAAAATTGCTGCAACTCGGAATCCTGCAACTGAAAATCAGCTGCCCTAAAATATCGTTTCTGCTGGCACTGTGAACACATTTAAAAATCATCTCAACAAATATTGGATTAGGAACCCCCAGTATTGTAACGTAATGATTCTATGTCCTTAACTCCTGGGGCAGTGTATGGTTGTGGTACATGTGCGTGACTGAAATGCCCGTATGTGAGTGAAGTGCGTGTAAGTGACAGAATTGGCTTACGTAATTGGGGTGTACGTGCGTGATTTATACCATGACTTTAGACGCCAGGGGACTTGGGTAGCAATTCAAGAATAGACTAAACGGCTCGATTCTATTGTCTTATTCTATTCTATTCTATTAATACGATTGTTAGTTCTACGATTTTTTAAGAAGAAATTAATGTAGTGACAAGTAAAATAGGATATGCCGATTAAAAATGTGGTTACCACTGAGTGACATTGAAATAGACTGTGTCCAGGGAGAAAAAGATCTCAGTTCTCAAATTATTATAGAAATAATATTCTTAGATATACACTCTGAAATTATCCCTCTATAACAGTAGGTTAGCTGATGCATAAAAGAAGTACTATATTGCAGTAAGAGAGAAATTCCCATCTTTGTTGCTCTCATGGCTTAGCTGATGAGTATCTATGAGAGTTTCACTAGATCGCATCTTGAGACCACGGCACACATCGAGGAGAAGTTGTGGTACAGGTAAATCCTGCCGAGGTCCTAGACTGGTCTGGCTGCTGTCAGACTGCATGCTCGCTTCACCATTGGGCCTCCAAGCCACATTTTTATAGGCATTAATATAGGTTCTTTCACGGACAGCTCTCAGACTGTATGCTTGCTTTAACACTGGGCCTCCAAGCCACATTTTTATAGGCATTAATGTAGGTTCTTTCACAGACAGCTCTCAGAGTGTATGCTTGCTTCAACACTGGGCCTCCAAGCCACATTTTTATAGGCATTAATATAGGTTCTTTCACGGACAGCTCTCAGACTGTATGCTTGCTTCAACACTGGGCCTCCAAGCCATATTTTTATAGGCATTAATATAGGGTCTTTCACAGAGAACTCTCGGACTGCATGTCCACTCTTCTACTGGGTCCCCTCGCGTCATTTACAAAATGAAATTAAACTCATTCCGATATATCACAAAGTACAGTATCAATTCACAGTACATGAAATCGGTCCTTCAATTCTTAACGTTAGCATCTCAGAATTAGCGCTGACATTATTATAATATCCTTACCAGGTTTGTTTCCGTTTCATAGTAGGTGATATAATAGCGCTTTTAACCGTGGAAACTATGCTCAAAATTAGAAGTACGTTACAACTGCAACATAGTGTTTACTACGGAAGAAGTCGCATGCAACATAATATCGGTCGAGATTCCAGCAGTAAGGCTAAAATCTTGATTTTGAAAGTACGAGTTAGAGGGAAACTTTCAGTTGTGATCTCTTATGCTCGTACTAAACATGAGTAGAGGTTCTTTCACGGACAACTCCCAGACTGCATGTTCGTTCTACTACTAGGCCCACATATACAGGGTGCGGCAATATAACTCATTTTTTGCTTTTGAAAAAGTTATGAAAAATGGAAGTTTTATTGTCGCACCCTGTATGACAGCCAGGTATAGGAGCACCTTCTTGTCCTGACATGAATTTAAGTAATTTTGTAGGTGCTTTTTAGTAATTCTCTCGCCTCGTATGTCAATTGATCATCGCATGTATTTTGCTCCATCTCCGTGTTTATTCGTGACTTAAACTAGTGGTCGTTAAGATTTTTTTACGGATCAATCGACACAGATTGAAGATGTACTTTACGAAACTCAATTAAAACCAGTTATTAGTGTTAAGACTTGTGATGCTTGAGAAATATAAGTATGCCAGTTATGTGAAGTTATCGTTTACTGAAGGGTCGCAGTGCTTACAGGAAAACGCGTTATTCGGTTGCAAATTTGTTTCGGAAGTATACTGACGAAAAAGTTCACTCGCGTATTAAAACTTCTGAGTGTTTTTTATGTCTACGAACTTCTCAGTTGAATTGTTCAAAATAATTATATAATGTGCCTTAACATGAGAATCAGTGATTGAATTAAAACAATGCGTTATTCTTCAAATCATTGAACATTTCGTTGTAGCGATTCGGATACCTAAATAAAATGTTTAAAAATAAATTTAGATATCTTAATCAGATCTGTGTATTTCTCTTTTCTTGGTGTATTCAAAAGACGCGATGCTGCACTTTGCCTTACCTTACTAGAGCGTATGTGTAAAAGAGAGAGCATTGTGTGATTGAGTGGAGATGCGCCCTACAATTGATTAATGAATGCAAAGTAATTAGGTTTTGGGTTTTAGAGACAAATGTATGTTGATCTGTTTTATTTTCGGTGTATTTTTAGTTTTACTTTTGTCCATTTCAGAACTGAAAATAGATTCTTTTCATTGAGAAACGTTTCCTATCATAAACTTCCTCGTATACATTGGTTTTTTCTATGATTGATCCATTGGTTCTTCCCAGAAATTAACAAATTGGCAGTTTAATATTCAAGTGTGTTCTGTATACGTCCAGTGCTTTTCATTGGTTGTCACAGGAACTACGAATACATCTAGTCACGCTTTGGTTAGCTGAAACTTTTCATCAAGAAAAGACATTTAATGTCCTATTTTACTGATCATAACTGATTTCCCTTTCCTGAGGGATACATGCGTGCAGAGAGGCTGCCTTCTGTGAGCTGAAATTAAAAGAATAATCTGATAACTCATTTCAAGTCATTTATCATGACACTTTTCCATCTAAAATAGTTTCAGCTCTCGTTAACTCCCAAGTTCAAAATTCGCTTATTCCGCTAACATCGGTCCGGCTTCAAATTTTCAGATGTACCGAGTTTTCTGATGCACTGAGCTTTAAGATCCGTCAAACTTCACAATAATGGTTTACGAGCGTTAAAGAACGAAATTCACAGTTAATTTTGTAATTGTTATTTCGCAAGCGGCATGTGTGGGCTTGCAAAGCAGTTTGAGGGCGCACAGAACTGTCGTGCAGTGATGATGCGCTACACACACGCCACTCATCTTCAAGGTGCTTCTCGCTATCCTTTCCCTTTCGGCGGTTGCCTTTGCTGGCGCGCAAACCGCGCGGTCTTCTTGTCTCACTGATTTTCCTCTGTTACACCCTAGAAAAATCACTTACCATTTACAGCCAGTTGTCAAGATAGAATGATTTTTAGAATTATTTAAATTAGCCTTGTTCATTACAAACACACCAATAACTGGTAACTACAAATTTAGCATGCGTAGAAGTTTCTCTGTAAGAAGAAAAGAGACTCCACCTAACGGGTCCACGTTGTATCAGCACTTCACATAATTTCTTGGGTTAAGTTCTTTGAGCACCATGAACAAACTTGCACGTATAGAAAGCTGGGCAGTATTTCGCTAGTTTTCTCTTATCTTCCAGCCAAGTAAGAGAGTAAGAACTTTCTTTGTTCCCATTAATCGTCTGTATTTCAGAACGGCTCCACTAGCTCGTTTTTCATATCGTTCCTCCCTTAATTTTCCAGAACTGATATCTAGACCCTGCTACCCAGCTATGGTATTACGTTCTCGCTTTCTCTTTGTATCCCATGTTTCCTTTGTTTTCTATTTTCGTTATCGATCGGAAAACCCATTTATGGTCGCACGCCTTGGTCTAGCGTCCTTATTTTTCCGCTGCAAGTTGGGAATTTTTCTTAAATATTCGCAGAAAATTAGAAACGCGAGAGCATCTCGAAGCTGTCTTTGTCTGTCGAAGTTTATTTAAGATTGTGCTGTCAGCGACTTGCCACGGAGAAATATCAAGATTTAACCCTTTGTCTACTGACAGTATCTCTAGTTACCGTTGTGTTACCACGGCAAATGAAGTTATTGCTCGCTGTGAACGCAACTGTAATTAAAGGGCATTCAATAGTTACCGTTTTGATTTTTAGAGCATAGTTTTATTAATCAAATAAAAATCTTCAAATGCACCACAATCAAAATAGTCGTCAAATATTTTATGGTTCGAAAGAAATATATTTTATTCAATATGCCTTCCGTTTACGTCGATAACGAGTTGAAGACAAACAATGATCTGGACGAATCACGAATGACTTTCTGAGGGATTTTGATACCTTTTGTTAACTTCAGTTTTAATTTCAGTGTCTATAAATTTTAGTGATGTGTCATTGAAATTTAATTTTGAGTATGGACCAGATACTGTCGTCGAGAGGATTCAGGTCTGGTGTTGAAGGAGGTCCTTTCTTCTTCGAAATGAAGTGGGGAACATTAGATGATTTTCCAGCTCCCTGTCAGTGTTGAGTATTGCTGAAATTATCCTTGACATTTTTAGAAATGATTTTTAGCCCAAGGTAATAATGACTGCAAGAATGTTGTTGCGGTAATTTTCTAGGTTAATTTTAGCCCCTTCTTCTATATAAATCTATGGAGCAATGATTTCGGTGATTAATCATTAATTTTGTTTGGGGTAACATTGTAGAATTCCCACTAGGATTAACACACTAAAGAACGAATCAAAAACGAGCAATCTAGTGATGTTCAAGATCTGCTTGCAACATCCGAGCATCACTGACTTGGGAGCACTCTTGGGAGTATTGCCCTAAAGTTACATTTTTGTCAGGTCAAGATGTGTCAAATTGGATTTTAGACAGCTACATTTGTAAAAGACAACTCATAGATTTGTTTTTCCGTGTATGGTTAACGCTGTGGGCCCGTACTTATACCTAATTTACTTGTACTCAGTTTCCTCGCCCATTTTTAAACCACATGATGTTTATGGGAAGTGTTTCGTTCGTACCTTTAACATAGCAGTTAGTCATAGCACATTTGATGTAGAGGTTAAGGGTGGCTATAGCCTACCAAGTACAGTTGCATGTGGATTACGTTCGAAGCATCGACTCTTAGAGTTCCAGTTCATCACCGAGCGAGTGATGAATGAATATCAACGGGTTGTTACACATACAACGTTCTTTTTCATATTTCATATTTCATATTTGAAATATGAAATATGATTATATTCATATTTCGTTCTTTTTCATATTTGTATTATATCGCGCCACGTCCACGTTGAGGTACCGTATTCACGCTTGGGATCAAGAATGATATGCTTCTTTTGATGACAATAAAAAAAAAGTTTTAAAATTTGCCATTTTGGTTGATTGATTTTGAAATCTAGTTATCGGTTGCGTTGATAGCAACGTATGTATTTTTCGTGGACACTCTGTACGAACTCAGAAGCGCTACTTTAAGATTGTATCACTAATACAAGTTGCAGAATGAGCGGCACGAGATCAAGGTCCAGAATTTAAAAGACTTATTTGAGTCACAAAGTTAGAACAAAACTTGTGTTATAAAATCTGCGATATATATCAAGGTTACAGACCATGCAATACACAGGTTTTAAAGACCTAGGCACAAATTTGGGCTCCATATTGTAAAATATAGATCTGACCATAGGCCAGACTCTTTCTATGATTCTTTCAAAGTTGAAACTTAGCAATTGACCAAAGCTTAGTCAGTGCTCACATAGCGGGATTCAAAATTCAATATATGTATATAACGTAAGCGCTAGAATTTCTAAGCGATAAATAACGATTAATGCTTACATAAAATGGAATTCTTTTTTCTGCTCAGCTCATCATCGGATATAACGAAGTTTGAGCCTATCAATAAAACTGGTAGTATTACCGTGTCTAAAAATGGGTGCGTTAAAATATCCTTGACTGAGTCTTTATTTTAATAGTGAGATATTGAGAAATTCCAGCATGAACTTGGCGTGGGGCTCCAAACACTCGCACAAGACTAGTTAGCCTTCAGGTAAGAGTGACCCTTCAAAATCTGTGCTTTTACGACCAAATTTACGGTCGAATCTATCTTCTCTTCACGTCGTTCCTCCATTTTTATGAATCACGTGAACTGTTCTGCAGCCTCAACTGTTAAAAGAATATTTTTGCAGTCCAGAACTTTTTAAAAAGGTTTTCCACCCCCGCGATATTTTTAAGATGCTTTTATACCTATTCGCTTGAGCATAGCTATTGTGAGCGTTCAAATGTTAATATTTTTCTAAATATTCCTGTCCCAGTCGGTCAGACCTCCAATGCTCTGCTTGAATTGGCGCTCGTGATCACAGAATGAAAGCTTAAAACTACAGTCAAACTTCGTGACACGGCGACGTCATCAGGTCCAGGTCGTGGTCAGGGAATTACAAGGCTTTATCAGAAAAGATCATGTGAGAATGCAGCTTGCTATTCGGACACTTCACGACCATTCTATTTTCTTGAATGGAAATTGTGTGTGGTCAGACGGCAGTCACTCAGACTTGAGCTCTTTGATGTTCTGTTGTTGCTCCTATCTCTGCCCAGTGATGTACAAAGATTTGGAACACAATTATTTTATGTAATAATAATATCATCTAATAATTATGTAATATTTTATGTAATCTTCTCCTCTGCTTAATTTTGAGCCTTACCTACTCCTAATTTGGCTTTCAGCGTAAACAAATCGTCTCGCTTAACACCAAAAAATCTTAAATTGATGTTTGCTTTCTGGACTCTACTCTGGAAATTGTGTGCATTCATGACCCCTCGCTTAGAAGTTACGCTATTTACTTTTGACGACTTGAACCGTTTCGTAAAATATAGACGGTTTTCGTACACACAGATTCAAATCAGTATTATAAACAAATCAAACGCCTTTAAGATGTATAAAACGGTAATTCAATAGTTTTACTGACTGTCAAGCAGTGCAAAAAGTAAATACGAAAACCTGAAGCTGCTCCGCACGCTGGAGGTGTGCGTGAGCGTTGCTGCAACAGCTGTTCCCGCTGCAGCAAGTGCTGACCTACGGTGTGGTGGAACACGCTGCGATAAGAATCACCTCCTGCAATGAGTGTCCGAGGCTCTGCATATAATCAGTTGAGAACTATGCATTGAAGCTGCCCTGTACCTAGCGACTATATTTAAGTGCTCCAAAGTACATGTCTCTTGATGTTAATAATCATCAGCTAGGACAAAGCTCCAGTGTTAATTTGAAAAGGTATACAGAGTATCGTATGTGGATTAATTTCCGTCACAATCCGACGCCACGTCGCTAGGAGACATAATTGAAATCTTTAGGTAATGAAAATGTATATTAATAACAATATAGAGTATAGTGTTATAAGAGGTATATAATAAAATAATAACCTACCCTAAACCTGCATTTGTGGCATTCATAGTCCTAAATTCATTGAAAGTAAGATGCAGTTCGTGAGTGTGCATAACTTTTTTTACGAAGGATTCAGTATTATTATTTTTCTTTCATTTTCTAGTACATTGATTTGAACCCCCCTATTATGCACGGCATGCAGGTGAATAAAGCAACGCATATAAAAATAAGCACACGAGCACCCTAGCATTGCAATGGGTACCACTTGTGCGCATACAGATGCAAATGTTTGATAAAAGCACAAGTGCCAAACAAAGCAACTGACCTACAGAGACCTGAAGAGGGATATCTCTCAAGATACAACTACTGAAACTTTCGCTCTAAATTTTAGAACATAGTCTGCAACAAATTACTCTGTTGCTGTGTGCAGCATCAGCGGAGAGGAAAAATTGCTGAACTCAAAAATTATGGTAAACATTTACTAAGCGATGAATTTTTTTTCAATTCAAAGTTGTTCAGCGCAAACGCCAGATGTTATCGAGCTCCAAATATTTCAAGAAATAATTTAAAAAAAGACAAATTTCTACGCTTACAGCAGTTGAGACAACTGAGCTCCACATTTGTTCGCTAATGCATTTTCTTTTTGCGGTGTAAAGGAGGCGTCGCAACAGTTGCGTGTTTGCCTCATGCAAACCGAATTTGTGGTTACTGCATCCGTCACTCGGGAGACTGTGGCCTTGCTTAGAAATCACGGCGACGCATTGGCAGACACAGTCATGTCGGACTAAGTAATAAATTCCTGGGCAAATAAAACTGTGGGCCGAGGCTCGAAGGCTGCTTCAGCGCTCCAAGGTCAGTCTTAGAGTAAATACTGGACGGCCTATCCTGATCAAGCTCGAGTCTAACCACTCTCTAGAGGAGGTTTCGGCGCATTGGGGCGACGGGGCAGTGGGGGATGGCGAGGCCTCATGGAGCACTAAGGAACTCTAGGGCTGTGGGGCATAGGGAAGGCACGGGGCACAGTGAGGGACCACAACGCCATGTTGCTGGGGAATATTGTGACTGTAGGGACAACTTGACGCAGAGGTAAATGACACGGTCTAATCAAGGGACACCTAATAGCAGTAAGGTTATACAAATCATGTAGAACACAATGATGCAATGGCTCGGCATGATGCAGTGGGACACTAGTAGGCGGTTGGGACTAGAGACACTAGGCCTAATGAAACACTATTTTACAAAGCGAGGTCATGTTGTAGAACCAAGGCGCAGTAGCAGCACTAGGATTTTCATACGATATGGTGATGGGGTACTTGCTTGTGCTAGTTGTTCTAAGTGAATTTCTTTACTAAAACTGTGAGCGTAATTACTATGACTGGAGATACCCACAGATTTACCATGGTACATTAGTCTATAAATGATTGCCCTTGTATTTTAATGAATGTTTCGTTTAGGATATCCACTGTTGATTCGCGAGCTCGAATAGAATAGAATAGAATAGAATGAGGCTATAGGAACGAACCTTCTGGCCCATTCTTGGGTCGGATAATTACTTCGATAATTATTCCGTTGTTTACCCAAGTCCCATGCCGTATTTCTAGCCGCGTCAACCATGTCGGCAGCGGGATTCGAACCCGGATCTTTCCGCTTGCAAGCAGATTCGCTCACCAGTCGCTAGTTCTAGGAATTTTTACCTTACATAGAATTTTCGAAATAACGCGCAAAATAAACGAAAAATTCATTGTCTGAGTGACACTTGTTGTTGTGATGAACAGTTGTAAAATGAATTAGATTTGCATTTAAGATGCAGAATAAAATTGTTGTTACATATATTCAGTCACGAAAGAGTAAGGGATAAAGGTCTGTATACGGAAATAATTGTTGAACAGTGGTTAAAAAAGGTGGGAAATTTAATAGCTAAGTGAGTATCGAAGTCTATAAATGATATTCGGTTTACCATAATAGAGACACTTTTTAAAAAACTGTGCACTGTCTGAAATTATTGCTTCTTACCTTATCCATTGCTAATTCTACTTAAAAAGATATTTACTCTCAGAAAGTGAATTTTACTGCAAATTTCAGCGCATCTCATGGTGAACCTGATCAGAACATTTAATTTTTTAAAGGATTCTTTCAGAATTTAATTAAATTGCATTAATCATATTTATAAAATATGTTGCAAGCTTTTGTTGTTTTCATGGCGTAATATTCATAAAGTTATACATGCTCTATCAATTTTTTTGCCATCACCTCTCCTGTTTTTAATTCATAACATTCTATTGATATTTATGTATACAAATAGAGTATGATATCTCTGCTCCAGTAGTATTTCATGCCATTACACAACTGCATTTCTTGCTTACTTATTGCAAGTTCGCCGACACTTCAAAAGAATTGACTACTCGTTTTCAAACAATATTGAAACGCTCGTCGGAATCAAAAAATAATTTGTGATTTGCAGAAAAACATGACCTACATCCGTTTCCATGTAATATTAAAAAGTAGTTGTACGACGTCCGAAGTGCAGATGCAACTCACTTGCAGTTTGCATGTAGTACTCACATCAAGTGGTAGTAATGCCCTAGTGTGGTTGTAATGCACTTGTATTTGCATGTAGTACTCACATCCAGTGGTAGTAATGCCCTAGTGTGGTTGTAATGCACTTGTATTTGCATGTAGTACTCACATCAAGTGGTAGTAATGCCCAAGTGTGGTTGTAATGCACTTGTATTTGCATGTAGTACTCACATCAAGTGGTAGTAATGCCCAAGTGTGGTTGTAATGCACTTGTATTTGCATGTAGTACTCACATCAAGTGGTAGTAATGCCCTAGTGTGGTTGTAACGCACTTGTGTACTTGCATGTAGTACTCACATCAAGTAGTAGTTGTAGTTGTAGAGCGCTTGTAGTTTAGATGTTGTACACTAGAGTGAGTGTAGTGTTTGTTGGTTGCAATCTATCAGTGTAGTCACAGTTTGGAAAGGGAGGAATTATTCCAGTCAATAAATGAATCTGCAGTTCTTAATTATGTCAACAATGTACACTCAGTTACCATGTTTTTTTGAGGCTATCGCTCTACATATCTTGTGGAACGTAATCCATCTCACTTTAAGCGGACTCTGCTGTGAGTTGTATTCTAGGGCCCACATTGAGAAAACTGAACCATGTAAATAGGCTTTAGACTTTGATCTAATATCGTCTTTGATAAAAGGCAGGACGTTCCTTATCAATATGTGACATTAGAGCTTTATAATTGAACAAGTTATAAACTCTCAAAGACGTCATATAAAGGTGTCTAGAAATAAATCATGAATGTTGAGGATAAATAGAAAGTATGGCGGTTGTGTATGAAAAGTTTAAACTGAAATTACAGATTCGAGGAATTCGGAAGAATTGCAGTTGGAAAGTAAAATGTGCATGACAATTCAGAGCTAGAACACCCACTAGAGTAAGATATTGACCTGAATGTAAAGTAAGTAGTTATAGTCTGAAGATAATTTTCGAAATAACTTTTATATATCATGTTTCACTGTGACTTGTTTTATTACTACAGCGTTTAATATGTACAAGCGTAAATAACAAATTTTCTATTTCATTCACTCATTTTTTTCTATTTCATTCACTTTGACAACGTTCGACTTCAGGGACAAAATTTGGGTGTAGCTTCCTTAGATTGTGCACGATATTATTTTTAAAGATAAATGTGCTGTAATACGCATATTTTTACAATGACAGCATCATATAACAGTGCACGTGTCTTCATTTAATTTTCAGAAAGAACTTCTACTGCCACATAAGTTAATTTCTGCAGCTCCCCTGACGCTGGCGTTCATACATCATGCGCTCATACATCATGAATACACTGCTCACTTACCGAGCACCAGCACCAAATATGTTAACTCCAGCCTCATTGCGCGGAGTTATACAGCGCAAGTCCTTACAACACAACTTACAATAATCGACTCGAGACTAGAGAAGCTCTACCCTTCACTTATATACCTCCAGAGTGACGCGTTCAGTCATTCCGACCCCGCACGCGGGCGACCGCGAGTACGGGGTCACGTGACGCAAGGCAACTCTCCCATTGGCTCGGTCTTCCAGTGCCATCTTTTGTAAACTGGCATCTCACTTCCTGTTCGAGCAGGGCAATTACACGGTACTCTCTTATATTAACACGCTTCGTTTTTTGATGATAGCTCTTTGATACATCCCAGACTCCCTTCAAAATGTAATTCCGTTTTTGCTGGGAAGGATAGCACTTAATTTTCGGGGCGCTCGCGGTCCTGCATAGGCTGTGCGCCGAGACCTCAACTTCAGCTGATGTGGTTGGCCTCCAAACGACGTGCCTGAACACATGAAGATGCGGAGGCTCTAGGACGCTTAGCGGCTTCTGCCTCTCCAGGCAGGAAGACGATCCCATTTTTTAGGGTAGGAGATCGCGATCCTATTTGTCGTTGCGCTCGCAGAGGAAGGACGCCTGCGTGAAAGTAAGAGTTGGGGAGTACATTGTAAGGCATACGCTGATGCAGTGCTGCAAAACATACAATTCTGGCCTTGCTCTTGGTAGTCCTTAAAGAAATTCTATCTAAAACTTGAAACAAATAAAACACTCATTGAAAATTTACTGCTAATAATATATGCATTTAGTATGGGGCTCTTGAATCTAATGAAAATCTTCTTTTTATACGCCCGTAGAATAGTGACCTAGAATTTTATATGCTTGGTATACGCGAACTCTTCACAAAGAAATATAGATTTTCTGATTTTTTGCAACCACTTCGCCTACGAAATAAATGTTGGTTTTCATCTTCGATAAAAAAAACCGAAAACTTCCTTCACCAGGAAAACGTAAATTAATGATGGAACATGCATGTGGTGTCTTGCTCAGGTATGACCAATAGGAAAGTTGTATTTTTTTACTCTTATAAAAAATAAAGAAGTCAAGGGATAGTCTGCGAGCTGATTCCGATAGTTGTAAAAACCTATTAGATGCCGTCTTGTGCTACGTAAGTTTCAACAAATATTTCTTTTTAATTTTGCAAGTAATGGCCGAACCAGATTGCAATGCAAATAACAATTTTCAAACAATCTTGCTACAGACGTTTTTTTTAAAAATTTGTTCTTAGGCTCACGTATTTACACCAAATCTGATCATCCATGAGATTGGTTATGAATTTAAGTTGATCTTTCACAAGGCGGTTTTAGGAATAAATTTATTCCTAAACTCAGACTCGATGTAGACAGTCGTCAGTTCCAAAGAGAATAACATAAACTCTAATTGTACAGGATTATAAAAACTTAAATTCAGTTTTGGAGAAATTTGTTTGTCTGGGCTTCAGGTATAACTTAAGCCAACGATATATCTGGATGATGACAAATAATAATCGTAGCAAATAGCACATATTTTTTCTAATAATTGAATTTAAGTATTGACAAATGCAACTGATTCTGATGCAAACAATCATTTCGACTGTACTAAATTCGACGGCACAGTTCTGCACTTCAATGTCTCAAAAAGTTCAGTGCATTGTTGTGAGCTGCGTAGCATGTGGTGGGCTGTGCACGAGGGGCTATACACGGCTGCAAATTGAGCATCCAGACCACCGTGTTGCCTAAGAACAGGGATGCACGGATTGTGTAGCACCGATACCAAGGATTAAATAAACTCCATGGACTTTCACTTTATCGTTTATTGAATTCTCACACGCTAGAGACGACCGTCAGGATCTCCTATCAAGCAGGTTAGCTAGAAGATTTTGTACACATTTGGCAGCACTGAACTTTCCCGGTATGCTCCTCATCCCTGTTTCTCTTTCTCGCAAACTTTATATTTTTGGGTCTCTCCTTTGAGAGTAACAGGCTGTGTTTGTGAGTATATCACAACGTAGAGGGGTGGTTTTTAATACAAAAATGCATCATTATAATTAAAAAACGTATGAAACAAAATCCCTGTATTTCAGTAAGGCATCCAGATTCCAGTGATGTTTTAAACTGAGGACGTTAACCTATGCTCCTCCCTGCAGAGGGTGACATTAACAAGCTTTATGTAGGCCCTAGTTTTGTTTATTAATCAGTACATTTTATTTGACATTGAATTAGAATAAACTCTACAAATGTTGGTGGACCTGAAAACTTTGAGTCACTTTCACTGTCGATGTTTTCGTTCTTAGTTACTCACTATAAAAAAAGTCGTGACAGAAAAGTAATGGCTTCGTACAGTAGGTTTTGAGGGTACCAACTGACACCGGTTATAAGTTACTGCACCTACGGTCTTATTTGTATGTGACAATTACCTAAACCATACAAACAGCTTTGCAACATCTGCGGAACCGCAATCCCTACGTGCATGAAAGATTTTGTTTTTTCTTTCAGGCAGAGCGTATCAGTTACAAACAAACAAACAAAGTTTGTGCAAAGTTTTCCAAACTGAAATGTTACTGAAAGTAACCGAAATGTTACTCAAAGTAACTGAAATGTTACTACATGAGTTTAGAGCTTGTCTTCATCTTTTATTTGACTTGAACAAGAAGACGTAGAAGAACAACTGCGTAATGTGGGAATTTCCAGCGTAAGAATTCGCTTTATTACGTTTAACTAGGAGTACGCTAATTCTTTTCAAATTAAAAACTGCTTACAGCTATTTTGTCCTTTTATTCTAACTGCAGGGACCGTGAAGAGTTTGTAGAGCAGTAGACCTCACTCTTTGCCGGACTGCTGGGCCGACAACCGCGTTTATTAGCGCTACAACGCGCAATTCTATTCCTTCTGTGTTCTATTCTTATTGAAGTAAATTTCATACCACTACACACTTTTTTAGTTATAATGAGTTACTATTTATTATTATTAGCGTTTTGTGTTAAACAGTTAATGAATCTGAAATTGTCGAAATTTGTGGCATAAGTTGTAGTGAATCATCAGGAAGTTCTGCTGCAGTTATGGACTTTCGATAAAATCCGGATCAAAGGCTTGTTAATTATCACATGAACAAAATCCAGGGGAAATTTCTTAAGATTGCATTCACTACCGAGGTGATCCCAAGTTAAGCTGCCGTAGTTTCACCAGCAGCGTGATTTAGGCGTTGATTCTTAGGCTGTAGTGACTGTGCTCAAGTGTCACGATAGTCCTGGCATAAAATGCTGGCACCGCGCGTTGTTGTTCGAGTATTGTGGTGTGGAACGTTGCGAGGTCGGCTGGAGGAACTGAAAACCTCTTCCACAAAGCAAAATATCATCTTTCGATGAAGGAGAAAAATACCATGGCTTACAATACCACGTGTTGTGGTCAAGTGCCTATGCCTGAAATCGAAAGTCATGACTGCACCAGAATAAAATACTCCAAAAATTGATGCGTCGTTTGAATTTGATTTCAATAATGTTTTTCTTAGTTAATAATTATATATATATATATATATATATATATATATATATATACATAATTTAGGTGTGTGCTTGAATAAACCAAAGACAGTCTAGGCTCTAGGGTATTATAAATTGACCATAAACATAGGAAAAATGCATATTCTCTGTAAATATTGAATATTTATAGAGAATTTTATTAGTAGTGTCGGAAAATGCCTGTTTTGATCGCTGTCAGTTATGAATAGTTTTTATTCACGAAAGAACCAAAAAATGATACAAATTTTGCAAGTTTCAGTATTCTCAGGCTATGAATGAATCATTTTCCCGTGCATGTTTCTAAAAGCTTTATTGATTTCTGTTGCTGAGCAGAGACTTTATGTGTTTCGTTTTGATGAATAGAATAGAATAGAATAGAATGAGGCTATAGGAACGAACCGTCTGGCCCATTCTTGGGTCGGAAATTACTTCGATAATTATTCGGTTGTTTACCCAAGTCCCATGCCGTATTTCTAGCAGCGTCAACCATGTCGGCAGCGGGATTCGAACCCGGGTCTTTCCGCTCGC
>VCRD01000084.1:141252-188371 GCA_006783055.1 Trinorchestia longiramus
CCACTGGAGCGACGTTCTTCACAAACATCCTCCTGGCCCTTCGTCTCCATGTGCTGCCTTGCGCGTACATCAGCGGCCAGTAGGTGTCCCATGCACTCTCCTGCTGCTAATTTCCTATCCAATTACCACTGGGAGCTGCTCGACGTGGGGATTACAACCAGCATCCACGACTTTACCTATCATTGAGATGAGCAAGGACTTTTATTAGAAGGTCTTGGATGCATGTATGTGGTAGAATAGACTGCTGGAAAAATACAGGGTCAATTGTGAAACACAGAAGTTCATGTGGAATTCAAGTTGGTAGATAGAGACTGAACTGCATTGCCCCCTTAACAATGACTAGTTAAAGCTCTTTCATCATGAACCTCACTTAAGACGAAGTACTGAAAATTTCTAAACACATGTTTTTGTTGTCAGTCAAAAGAAAATTGTAGAAACAATTGGTCATCTATTCCTAAGAATCCTGTGTTAAGTATATTTTAAAAGGGATCACGTCACTATTGTGGGGACCTGACCACTGTTTTACAGCTCATTATTGTCATCAATCATTACCAGCAGCTGGTATTGATCCCTGATTTCTGATAATGCTACTGTTGTTAGCATCGCTGCAAACGGGGAGGAGCGAAGTTTTAACCCTTTCGGTACTGACGGCATCTCTGGTAGCCGCAGTCATTTTTCGCCTATTAAGATGCAGAGCAACACGTGTGTCTGTGCAAACGCTGGTAGGGCAGTGCAAGCTACAGTTTGATCAGGACAATGCAGTGACTGTAAAACATCACAAAGCATCTTTTTTTAAATTTGATGTTAAATATGTTGAAAACGGTTCTGATATTTGCATCATGGTACCGAAAGGGTTAATGAATCCTCCGTTACTCAATATGATGAATGTTTCATTAAAGAACTTCGGAAAATCATTCAAAAGTAATTGTAGGCGAGAGTGGAGAAGAAACAAAGATTTTAAAGTTTGTGTATCTGTATAATGAATGAAAAATATCTCAAACTTGGTTATAAATTATGTATTTTGTGACTGATCACGAATTCTTCAGCCTTGTCTGGGTTTATAGGTGAACTAGACTCACTTCTAGGTGAACTGGACTCTTTCAATTCCTAAATCATTCTTGGTTTGTTCCACAAAAAGATAGTTTTTACACTGATAGTTTTTAGTACAGATAGTTTTTTATTTCACTATAAACTGCTTTGAATTTGATTTCAGATTGTATAATAGACTTATATATGAGTCATGAAGCTTAAATAACCAAGAAATTAGCCGCAGACGCTTGGGTTGTTTAAGAAACAGACTTTGTGCTGCCAAGGCTTACGTGAACTTGCATGTCCATCTCGCTGTGTAGGCCTGGGCCTTTCGTTTAAGTATGTTTAAATAGAAGAACATTCAGAAATTGCATTGATTAAACATTCACATTGTATTAAAAATGTGACAGTGAAACAACAGTCTGATAAAACTGCATAAGGAGTATCTTAACTATCTATGATGCGAGAATCGAGGGGCCGGAATGTCGCTTCAACAGGAACTGAGTCCATCTGCCTCAAGCACCCACTTCCATTCAAGCGAGTCTTGTTTAGTCTACATGCATGCATGTCTCCTACAGTCCTGACTATTCTGTGGTTCTCTTGTGCTTTTCTTTCCTTCTCAGAACATCTTACTATACGTTTTCTAAATGCCTGGCTTGCATATCGCAACACGTACATTGTGAGCGTGTTGAGCAGTGACATCTTCATTTTGGAAGAAATCGTCCGTACAGGCAGTTTTTTTTAGCGTATTTTAGGGGCTTGGAACTAAGTTTTGAAGGACAAAGGATCGTACAACCGCACCATAGTGTGGCTTAAGCAAGTGTCACAGTCATTTAATTCCAAGTTTATATGACTCAGACCAAAAAACTTGGCTGGCCAAGGACCCTTGTCACAGAACACTTGTAAGCTTACCAGTCAGGTCTACGGTGACGTTTGTAGCGGACTGTGAAAGGAACAAAACCTTTCAGTTCTGATGCCATCGCTCAGAGCGCGCACCCATGAATTTTGAGAGTGTATTAAGGGGCAAACGTTCCCACTCTCGCGGCTATTGACTGAAGAGTTTAGTTCCGTTGGTTGCGTGCAGCTCATTCATCACGCTTGCAGCTACACTCTCAAGCAGGACAGCCAGCCCACGATCTCGAGGTGGAGGACCGCATCGCCTTGCACTTTATTTCAATTTAATTTTTACGCTCTGTTGATCAGCGTTAGCAACTCCTTGTGTACTGATGTTTGTACAACTCGCAGACTTGCCAGAAGAACGTCATCATCCTTTTTGCAGAAAAAGCAGGGATGATGTCTACACTATTGTTTTAATCGCGGATTTGTCGCTAAAGCATGTCCTATAGATGTAAAGGTAAATCACTCCTACTTAACTAAAGGGGTTAATATTGAGCTGATTTAGTAAAAAAATTGAGTAGAACATGAACGAAGTTAAAAGAGAGCACCCTCCTGAAAGTGTGAAAGTGCCTGGCACGTTTCCCGCCAAATTGACGGCGTCAGCGTCCTTTGTCTGGTCTGACCCTGGTCACCTCTGCACTTGTGAATGCCTTCGAGAGCACGCAAGACACGACTTGGTCTACCCTCAGCATCCTCAGCTGCTAGTCAATACTCAAATCACGATCCCAGCAAATCAGCCCAGCAAATTTTGCTCAATCCCAGCAAATCCAAGCAAATATACTCAAATCAAGATCCCAGCAAATCCAAGCAAATGTACTCAAATCAAGATCGCAACAAATCCAAGCAAATATACTCAAATCAAGATCCCAGTAAATCCAAGCAAATATACTCAAATCAAGATCCCAGCAAATCCAAGCAAATGTACTCAAATCAAGATCCCAGCAAATCCAAGCAAATATACTCAAATCAAGATCCCAGCAAATCAGCCCAGCAAATTTTGCTCAATCCCAGCAAATCCAAGCAAATTTTGCTCAGTCTCAGCAAATCCAAGCAAATTTTGCTCAATCCCAGCAAATCCAAGCAAATTTTGCTCAGTCTCAGCAAATCCAAGCAAATTTTGCTCAATCCCAGCAAATCCAAGCAAATGTACTCAAATCAGGATCCCAGCCAATCAGACTAGCAAATTTTGCGGAATCCCTGCAAATCCCTGCAAATGTATGCAAATCAGGATCCCAGTAGGAGCCCATAGAGAGCTGCTAGTGTGTACGCAGAGCTGAACGTTTTCCTCGCTTTGAATACCTCAACGTCCCTTGAAACTCAAGTTAAGAGCTCAAATGTCCAAGTAGAAATTGAGAATTCAAATTAAATCTTGGTGTATAGATAAAAGTGTTTCCAGGGAAAGGAGTATTGTACTTGTATGATGTATTATTGTAAAACGAACATTCAAAAAAATGTCACTTCATTTTTTCCTTTGAAAGTCGGTCAAGTATGAGAACTGAAAATGATATCTCGGCACAATGACTCCATCTGCTCATTCTCGTGTAATCTCATATTTTTTTTAAATGGAATTACAAAAAGTTCACCCATCAAGATGTAACCCTAGTTTTATCAAAGAAGCCTACTATTTCCAGTAAGACAGTTGAAAGTTTTTAATTTTAAAATCATTCTGTGCTTTTGAGAACCATATCTTAAGTAAGTCACGAATATTTCCTGAAGAGAAACTTGAAGAATTTCAACTGAAAAAGGATGTTGAGAAAAACATTAGTTATTTCTCTCGCAGGAAATTTTCAGCTTTTCGACTAAAATAATGCCAATATTAAAACCTGTTCATTCATTGAACTATTTTCACTCGCCATCCAAGCGTTAATTTACATAATAAATGTTCATCATATAGGCTGCTATGTCTTCTGCACCCAGAGCAAAAAAGGGCATCGGCAAGCATTTGCGATTGTCATCAAAGTGGTACACGTGTTGCTTGGCCATTCTCTGCAGCTCCTGAAGACCTCGACCACCAGAAGGAACAAGTAACACATTCTCTCCGCTGATTTTTGAACAGGCTTCTTGTCCTGCAATAAGAAAAGCGCTCTTTGTCACGACATATGGATGACACACATAGATATTTCAACTTGCAAATTTATTATATGGAGAAATTCATCGCGTGTGGGTGTTATTAGTCATGGTGGTAAAAGAAATGATTTTATTATTAGTTATTGAGCCTTGAACCTACTCTTATATCTTTTGGGTTTAGTTTATACAAAAAATGCGCATATATACAATAAGGAAGACCTGTTTCCACTCGCAATTCACTCGTAAATTGTGAAAGGACATGTCCTTCTGAAGTAACTTGCTCGGTTCCAAGCTTAGTCGCCTAGCGCTAATACATTCAGCAAGACAGATCGGTGCTCCGAGTCCTGATCATGTTTTTAAAGTACCATGAAGATTCATAATCTTAAAGGTGTGAACACTGACACAGACTAGCGTTTAGGCTTGTAGAAATTTCTGTACGCTGTCTTCGAAGAGGCCATGCATAATTCTTATCCTCCACGCGAGCAGAACTGTTACTTGATTTGTCAGCTGCCGTAGATTTATGTATTCTGTGCGGTGACTTCATACCTAATTACTTGAATTACAAGAACTCACAGTTTTTATTCCTCATTTCATTGTACTGGGAAATTCGGAAAAAAAATGCGACGTCATGCTTCGTATGAGATCATCGACTATACCAGGTTCCCTTGACTGCAGTAGGCTGGCTCATTCTTTTGTCTCATTTTGTTTTGATAACGAATTTCTCTTGGATTTTTAGCTCGTCATTTTGTGACGGTTCGATTGGCTTATTTGCTCTTACTGCTTCTCTTTGGTATATTGATTTTTTAACTATTGAAGGCAGATTTTTTTCGAAATTTTCACTCGCCAATTTAAAAAATTTATTCAGTATTTTTTGATGAAATTACAGTTCATGTAAACCTCTGCATCACCATTTTCACTCACCAGATTGCGCACGAAGACTTTGTATAAGTTTTAAACCTGCCAGCTATGCCTAACATAGGTCAAGCCGTTTATGTCAGGTCAATTTATGTTCATCTGCTTAATGTGTAGAATTACTCGACTAGTGTGTATCCCTGTTCACGTTTGCCTGACTGGCCTCGTTGAACTTGTGCGTCGAGTTTCACAGACTGATGATCGTAACGCAGCCTCTACTTCGAGATCCAAAATAAAACTAACGTAGAATTTTCGTGCGTGAGGAGACATAATTCGGTCCTTCGCTCGAGATTCCAGGCCTTCAATCAAGAATATAGGCAGTTGAATTACAATTTTGATGGCCTACTTCTTGACTTGAGGTCCCATAAGCTGAATAAGGACGAAGTTGTTTTCTGTTGTCTGATATTTGAGTAAAGTTAAATAAAATCTTAAGATATCGTGGGAATTTTTTGTGGAGTAGCATCTCGGTTACTCATAGGAAATCAAAGTTCATTTAATGTGTTATAGATGCATAACTGGTCTGTGCATGTACGCTTTACTCTTGATATGCTATGTTTTTTCGCGGAATATATGCGTCTGAGTATGGATACCCATCCTCTGTCTGACACTGCAGTCATGCGCGCACAGTGAAGATGATGCCTGCAGCATTGTCGCCTTCCCTAATGACTAAGATGATGATGATGATGATGATGATGATGATGATGATGATGATGATGATGAAGGTGATGATGATGCCTGCAGCATTGTCGCCTTCCCTAATGACTAAGATGATGATGATGACGATGAAGATGATGATGATGATGATGATGATGATGAAGATGATGATGATGATGATGAAGATGAAGATGATGATGATGATGATGATGATGATGATGATGATGCCTGCAGCATTGTCGGCTTCCCTAATGACTTAAGTCACCAACCGTTCTCTTCCAGCAAGCGTGTTTTTAAAAGCGTGTGCACACATAATTTTCAGTTTATCTTTCTTCGCATTTCTTCTGTTTGATCAAACTTCTGTGTTGTATAAGAAAATATTCTTTCGACGTTCAAATTAGATATTGAATAAAAAAAAATTACTCATTCAAATACTTCCTTGGATAAGTGAATGGGCTTTGATACGCCATTCAGAAATGATGCAGGTACTGATTCTTTTGATTTATATATTAAGATAACTAAATATGATGTCGCACGACGGCCGTAGCTGAGTTCACCTTACGCGATCGCTTTGTAGCCGTGCATCATGGGCACAATGACGTGCATTGCACCGGCTGTAACACGACTGTGGACTTCAACAGCAGGTGACGGTGGCGCTGCCTTAGGCCATTAAACTTGAAAAAAATCTCAATCTACCTCACAACTGATGAGCTTTATCAAACAAACTATAATACATCTCGGTGAATATTTTCAGTCACGAGCTTCAGCTCATTAATGCATTAGATTAATGAACATGGTTCTCGTGTTGAACTATGAGGTTCTGCTGCTATATACTACTTCCAACTTTTCCTTTAAATTAATATTTATTAATATTTCAGCTGTATACTGTCAGGCAGCATTTAATCCTTTAGCACCTTTGCTACAGTCACCAACCGTTCTCTCCACAACGAACAACGTTAACTTTGCGTGCTGTGAGTGCTACGGTAACTATAGGAACCAAGCGTCGTGTCGTTTTGATTTTATGTGCTATGTAATTGGTTCTTCTTCATTAAACTGCGACAAATAAACACTGCACCCTAATATTAGGCTGAATTCTAGGTATCCTTTAGCCCAAAAGTATTGTTTTCTTTTTCATAAAAACATCTGCGATAAAACAGGACAAAAACAAAGAAATATCACACTCAAAATTCGGAGTTATTACAACAAATTAAGTTACAATTGGACATCATTTGAGTCGTTTAAGTTATTGGATTGTGAAATGGTCTAAATTATTCTGAAGAATAATGAAAGCTTCCTCGTTTTATTATTTGCGTAGAACATGAGCATTTTACTTTGCAATAAACGTCAAACCAGAAAAACATGATGATAATTGTCGAACATTATTTACAAATACACTCAATCCTCCAACGGCACAGTTTTAGTGTATTATTTTACATCTACGGCAATTTCTTAATTTTGTTATATATTTAAGATCGCGGCCAGATGCAAACGTTACATGGTGATGTACTGTATATTTTGACGGTTATTTGTACCTCATAGCAAGCATATTAATACTTCTCGGACAGTCTTAACCTATTGTTGCTTCGCTCATTTGCTCCTTTGCTAGATTTTTTCGAACATTAACTCATGTTCACTCACACAATCATTTCATAAAATGTTGACAACCTCTATTTCACCACCAGCCTGGCCGACTGGTGAGCAAACCCGCTGGCGATGCGAAAAGACCCGGGTTCGAGACCCGCTGCCACCGTAGTCGGTTTGTGTATGACCATCGGCGGCTAGAATTACGGCATGGGACTTGGGTACCGATCCAAGAATGGCCCAAGAGGCTCGTTCCTAATGCCTCATCCTATTCTAAAACATAATCCTTAGCAGCCTGACCATAGAAAGGTCTGGCTAGCGCTGAGTGTTGTCTTTCAAGTAACGCAGTGTCACTCCTGACAATTATTGATAAGTGCAATGAAGTAGGCTGTGACGGTGCTGTTGACGGTCTCTCTGGTACTTTCTTCTACAAATGATCATCAAAATTTTATTAAAAGTTATGCAAGCAAATTACAGTGTTATTTAAAGTTGAATAGATTAGAGTGTTATTTTAGTTGAATAGTTAAAACACTAAGATTTTCGTTTCTGTCACATCCATCAAAGATTTTCTTCTAATATAGTAAATTTTTGTTATCTCAGAGATAAGTAAGACACATCCGTCATCTTGAACATGATTTGTATTTAGGATTCCTTGTAACAGTCCCGGTGGTGGAACATTCCTTAACTAAAAAAGTCCCTCTCTCTTTGAGTATCAGTGTTTCGCTTCAGTGTTTCGCTGCAGTCTGGTGGTGAAGTGTGATCTGAGGTTAACCATCACTGATTCATGTCCTTCAATTCAATAGAAAAATTATTTAACATCATTTCTACGGCCGGAAATTTTAAAACAAATTGAGTTGTGCAAAATATAAAGTAAATAGCTTTGAACAGAAAAGACTCATAGATCAAGATGTGAGCGACCACCGCTCCAATGACTACATCCAACATTCTCGTAGCTGCTGATGCTAAGAATAGAATAGAATAGAATAGAATAGAATAGAATAGAATAGAATAGAATAGAATAGAATAGAATAAGGCAATAGGAACGAGCCGTTTGGCCCATTCTTGGTTCAATATCGAAGTCCCATGCCGTTTAAAGTAAATCCATCAGTCATGCACGTACACCTTAACCACGTAAGTCAATTTAGTCGTGTGCACACATATCACTCACGCACAGGCGTTTATGTCACGAGCATTTATCTCAATCATACATTAGTCTTAAGGCGTTAGGGACATAGAGTTAGTAGGATGTAATACTGGGGGGGGGGGTTCGTAATCCAAAATTTATCGAGACGATTTTTGAATGTGTTCACAGTGCCAGCAGAAACTGGTTCCAGCTAGTTCCAAGTTGCGGCAATTTTAACGGGAAAAAAGTTCATAGCTTGAGATGTCTTGAAGTTTCTCAGTAATAGTTTTTGACCGTTATTTCTGGTTCTAACGTTACCGTCTCTTTCGAAGAGCCCTTCCAGGGTAATATTGTTAAGGCCATTGAGATACTTAAAGGTCTCAATGAGTTGTCCTCGCAGTCTTCTTTGTTCTTGGGATATAAGTTCAAGGCGTTGAAGACGTCTTTCGTAGCTGAGATTGCGGAGTTCTGGAATCAGCTAAAAGGTCAACGTTTTTTAAAAGCCGTTGATCTTACGAACAATTCTAAAGAACTTGGTTGTTTTTTTCATGGCAAAGCTCGAAAGTTACCTGCCGTGTTTTTTTTTATTTTTCCTTCCATACTTTTCCACTAATGCATATTTTTATTCTCAGCGTCCTAATTTTGTCCTTTTAACAATTACCGATTTCTTACGGGACTCCTGTTATTAATTAATTTTTCCAGTTATGTTACTTCAGTACATCTGTTGAAATAGTGCCAAATATATTTTTTTGCAGTAATGGAAAAATTTAAAAAACCTTGGTTCATTTGATAAACTTAAAAACTATAACTAATTACCAATGTATACTTTTTAGATATGATACTTCCCGACGATAGATCATACGTAAAAAGTGAACATCATAAATTATTGGAAATCTCTGTGTCAACTACCACAGGCAACCATTTATCATATTTGGACCAATGAGTATGGAATTACTTATGATTCATTGACCGAAAAGAACTGTCTGGTCTGTAAGAAGTTGAAATAAAAATATCTAAATTTTCGAGAACCATGTTTAGTACAGCTGCATTATTATCTGACACCGAATTTAAAACTCAAGGTTCACTTAGAACAGTAAACTTAGATCCTAGCCCTTATACACGACTCATGATCGTGGCAAGAAATGCGTACCAAAGCCAATGTAATGCTAAACAACTTGGTTCACTATTTCAGCTGTGTTCTCGGCATGTGTATGGTATAAATTCTTTGTCTCATACATGTTTTGTTCATATTTACGTTGGTTGTTAGAAAGCTTAAGATAGAGGATTATATGACAACGCGTGGCCGATGTGGAAGCCTGCACGTACTGATGATATAATTTACATCACTGGTTTTCTAATCTCATTTTTTAGATCCGCTTCAGTTTTTCCAGTTCATCCAATGTCAATGGAGCAGCTTACAAACTGGGAGTGTAAGGTCAGGCATAGGTTATAATCTTTTTGAAAAATGTGCTCTCAGTGCATTGTTTTTATTCGCACATTGGAAAAACTTCAAATTATGACCCATGCAAGCTGGCAAGGTACAGCTCTATCATTTCAGCACTGGGGGCTATGTCAGAAAGTACTGATCAACGCACACTTTTTAAAAAACAAAAAACTCATTTGCATAGGTGAAATCCTACAGTGTATTATTACTCCATCTGTAGATTTAGAACACAAAACATGAAATAACAAGGCGAGCTCTAAATCATCTCTACAAAGCGTATTCTACAGATGACACAACTGTAGTGTAGGCACTTATGTGTGCCTGAGGGGAACAAACGTATACAATATAGCACTTTATATGCCTGGAGGTTATGCTAAAGAAACATCAGATGAGATTTATTTATGCCCCAACATTTTTTGGACGATGTTAGAGGCATTTTTGCTTTGTTAAGTCGACTCAATTCAAATTATTTCAAGTGAGTAGAATTTTGTGCTCGTGAGCGGTGTTTTAAATGAGGTTCACACAATCGTAATCTACGACATGAGGTCATATGATTTCTGTGCATCAGTGAACTCTGTTCTAAATTTCTATTGCAGCTTTAGCGCATTATCCTTGAAGCTGTACATGGTTGAAGTAAATAATTCCAAGCAAACCTTATTATGATTTATAAACCTGGTTTGCTACACATCCATGTAAACGCTTCCCAAGAACCAAGAAACGATTACTTAGGTATCTCAGCGAATAGGAGCAGTTTCCTCAACACTTGTGTTTTAGCATAACATACATACAGCACAGGAGCTTCGTTGACTTGGTCATAGACAAGACAAGATTCTGAGTCATGTGAGTACTCCAGGCAACTGGTGGTGGTCATTCGTTGTCTCCGCGACGTTTATGTTATGGGCCGTCGCATTGACAGTAAATCTAGTCCCTGCCTGAACTCGACAGTACCTGCCAAACTCAGTGGATGTAAATCCACTGAAAGACACTTACACCTCACTGCTAATAAATAGCTAACGTTCCTTGAATGCTTTGGTGTAGATATGCAGTATTTCAATGCTCGAGACGTTTATTTATCTTGGGTGTTGATGGTCGTATGAGGTGCAACATTTGTTAATGGAAACTGAATTCCTTAATGAAGTGTGAAGAGACATCGAGAGAATTCTTGGAAAACTATAAGAAGAAGTAGTAATGAATTAAAATAATAGTCCGCTCATGTTCAGATGATAATAAGGAGTCATTGCAAACTGTCTACGGACATAATAAGGAATTTCTTATGAACTTTAAATGGGTTAGACCAAGCGAAAAAAACAGTGACCCTTAAATTGTCTACAGGCACAATAAAAAGACTATCGGGAATCAAACATCGGGATTAAGATACTTAAATTTGCGACACCACCTCACTTCCTGATATAGAGAGAGTAGCATTTAGAGTAACTGACTCTAAGTTCTCAAAAGTAATTTATGACTGTAGATTTCAAATATTACAAGGAAGCGACACCTTAGATGGGGATATTATAAGTCATGTTTGGACGAGACAGTTAGATCATCAGTCAGTATTACGTGACCATCTGACAGCTCGTTGATAGGTGCAAGAGGGAGATACTCGCTTAGAATTGACGCGCTGCTTTAAAACACAAAATACTTGAACTTTGCACACTCGGAAACTGATTTTTTACATCAAGACTCGCCGAGCGGATCTCTCGTAAAATTTGAGTGGATTTTTATAACCTGCTATTAACGTAAAGTAATTAGACATTCTTGGCCACACGGGCAGAAGTTGTGCCCACATCAATGAGTGTCACTCACACGGTAAGATTTTATCACTACCGGTCATGCGCGTAGGTGCACGGAGACCAAATGGAAATTCTACCTCCGTCTATTCTGTGCTTCTTTTCATTGTTGCAGAATTACTTGGATCAGTTCTGATCAGATAGCTGAGGAATAAAAGCCCTAGTGTTGATTATCTTTTACGTACAGTATTTCAAATTGTCTTCAAGTAAATTTTACAACTCAGCACTCGAGACCTAATGAAGATATCAGAACTCGTCCATTTAACTCGACGGATGAATTCTGTAACATTTATTATACATTAGGAGTGTTTTTGAATGCTTTTAATTGAACAGACTCTACTCCCAGACTTCATGCAAATAACAGGCCAAAATGATGAGGCTGCTAGAAAATACCCTTGAAGCTCCAAAAAGTTCAAGTATTTAGATCTTATTCCTCCCTTGGTCTGAAGTTAGATGGTAGGAAAATTAACAGCTTTAAACATTTATTTCTTATATAAAATAGGTGGCATCGCTACTAACGAGATAATTGCAATGACCTTGTGTATTTTGAACGTGGGAGTTGTGCTAAAGATGAGTTGACTTCCCAAATGATTTATTCTTTAATAATAAAATGTACTAAGATAATAAAAACACTAATTGAAACTTATAATCGATCAAAAATATGAAAAGAAATGAGCTTTAACGTCAACATTTCAATGATATCACCGAGTGATGAATGTGTTCATAGTAGTTTTTATCTTCATCTCATGTGAAATATACGAGCAAATGAGTGGTTATTTCCTTTTTAAATCGAAATGCTTCACTCATTTATGATCGATAAAAATCCCTTCCTCGTACAAACCCGTGGGCGTTTTACTGCTTTGTGGCAAAGTTCTGGAATGCTTGCGACTATATAAGAAGATTAGTTTAGGGATGAAGTTGCATTTGCCTTCTCATGGTTGAAGAAGTTAAGCTGAAGTTCACTATGCGATGTGTTCCTGCGCTTAAAACAAAGCGGATATGGAAGTTTAGCATGATCATGGGACGTTGAAGTTCACTATGCTATGTGTTCCTGCGCTTAAAACAAAGCGGATGTGGAAGTTTAGCATGATCATGGGACGTTGAAGTTCACTATGCTATGTGTTCCTGCGCTTAAAACAAAGCGGATATGGAAGTTTAGCATGATGCTGATGCTGAAGCTAGACGAGCAACTCAGGGAGACTGACGTCCTCAGTTTTAACTGACACGAAAAAATGAGCTTTGTAAGCTGCAGTCGGTGCAGCGCCTGGGATGTGCTGAGATGAAGATTAAGAGATTATTATTTAAATGAGCAATTTCAGGTGGATTATTATTAGGAAAAATCATTTGCAGCTGAACACTTGAATAGAAATTGCGAGGTAAATGTCCGAGTCGCGCTTGAACTTGAGTCGTGATGCTTCACTGGAAATACTGCAGAATGTTTTTTATATTGAAAATTGTTGGACAGCTTAGAAATTCTCAAGTATAATCCTTTTATTGCAATAATACAGCTTATCATGAGTTCGAAAATCTTCACGATGATCAATTATGAATTCTAAAATTAATCTGCTTGAATTTCGAACTTATGTTTATACTTTTGATTTGGGTGCCCATAGATTCATGTTTAGCTGGAAGTACATCACGAATAATTTATTTCGCTGATGATAAGTCACTAGAACGACTTACGTCATTGTCTTCAGAGTAAAACACAAGTACATCACAGCACTGAAAGGGCTCTTGCATAGCACCACTAACACTTCTCGATGGGGAATGCACCAGTCAAAGTCAGCAGAGCTGACGGGGAATGCACAAGTCAAAGTCAGCAGAGCTGATGGGGAATGCACCAGTCAAAGTCAGCAGAGCTGATGGGGAATGCACAAGTCAAAGTCAGCAGAGCTGATGGGGAATGCACCAGTCAAAGTCAGCAGAGCTGATGGGGAATACGCCAATCAAAGTCAGCAGAGCTGATGGGGAATACGCCAATCAAAGTCAGCAGAGCTGATGGGGAATGCACCAGTCAAAGTCAGCAGAGCTGACGGGGAATGCACAAGTCAAAGTCAGCAGAGCTGATGGGGAATACGCCAATCAAAGTCAGCAGAGCTGATGGGGAATGCACCAGTCAAAGTCAGCAGAGCTGACGGGGAATGCACAAGTCAAAGTCAGCAGAGCTCAGACATGGTTGTTTCACAGCACCATTGATTTACATTCAAGTATAATGACTTAATGTACCGAAGCACATGACTGGAGATATTTACCGAGACATAATTTGTTTGATGAAACCTATCAGTTGTGAGGTAGATTAAGATTTTTTCTAAGTTTAATGGCCTAAACTATTGACAGAAAGGATTTTCCAGTACGATTATTTCTAGTGCTATCTTCTTCAATATTTATAATTTAAGGAACTAGTTTAATAGTACTAAGAATATGTCATTCATTCTTTTCATGCCTGAGTATTTATGTGTATTCAGATGAGTTCATGTTGAACAAAAGGCTATGAACCTTTACCATATTTAGTATGCGTGATACAGAGATGTTAGCTGGATACTTGAAAATCAGCTTTGTCACATGTTAATGACCCAGCAATAAACACTCAATTATTCCATTATCACTTGTCAGAGGTCTATTCATTGACTGAGGTCTTTACTCACCGTGATAGCACCAGGTCCTAGGTACATACATTACAGCAGCTTGCTTGGCTGTAGTCCAAATTTACATAAGTTGTGGCACCCAACTTGACAACAGTGTTTGGTTTATTCTACGAGTTTTTTTGCAATGGAAAGTGGAAACATTCAATGAAAAGTGGAGTTTTGTAACCAATTTTGAAGCGTAGGTTACGAAAAGTCATGAAATATCGAGATGGTATGAGCTTAGCAATACCATGCCACCAGGAGCCCGTTTTCTCATTTGAGACCTCGCTAATGTTTTTCATTGAAGGTGAAAGAACGCTGTACAATTGGAGGCTATTTTTAATTTAGTTAAAGACACTGCCGTAAAACTCAATCAAGTTTGCCCAGCATACATTGCAAGCGCTAACAAGAGGTACAAAAGCGGACGCGGAAGTGCACGCAGGTGGTAGCGCTCGTCCATTCCAGATGATGCAGAGAAGCTATTGAAGCCCCAAATAAACACGACAAAGAAGAAGAAGAAGAAGAGCAGCTATTGGCCTCGGGGTTAGGCTCGGTGGCATGCACAAAGACGGCTGGTTAAACCAATTGCTACACGCAATGTTCTGTGCAAATCTTGGCAAAGAATTGTGGCTCCACTTGAGGAGCTGATTATTTTGGCTTCTTTTTCTGTCGGCCGCCTGCTCCCAATAAACCTCCCATATGCCAGCAAACACGGAACGGGCTGCTGTCAGTTGTTGGTAACGTGACCACAAAATTCAAGAATTCTTCTCCAGTCTTTGAGATCCGTCTAGATGCTTTCATGCAATCTCAAAATGAACATCAACTTATCCATTTCATTTTCTCTATTTCTTACGCGTAATCTTTCTGCAAATTTTTCCTTTTGATTCATATGATGTTTTCTGCCCGTGTGTCGCAGAAAGAATTACATTTTTCTTTAACATCGCACCAATTAATTTTGAGCTCTTATCTTCTTCACTCTACTCTATACAAACGAATATATTTCATAACTTTTCTTTTTGCCTATTTTAACCGTTTTCAATGGCTTCCAGCGCTTTATGTTCTTGTATTGCTCTTAACTGTCCGGTCGATACTCATCCTAGAACTATTCTCCCATTTTCTATAACAAGTGCTCCCTACTTGCATTTTTGGCTACGAAATAGCAAGTCTCAACGCTCTTTTAGTATAATTGATGGTTTTTTCACCTTTGCGTGTTCTCAGGTGGTATCCTGCGTTTGCCATCCAAACACTGACATCGTGGGACAATTTCTCCGTGCCCATGCAGCAGTTGCATGTTTGCTGAGCGTGCCGATAATTCTCAGTGTTTTTCCGTCCTCTTTCATCTGAGAAAAAAATTCACGTTTTTTCTCCCGTTTGCCACTTGACACTCGCTGGCTTTAAACTATCATGACATTTAAATCTTCCTACAGGACAGATCAGGTTTAGATTAGAGTGCTCACTATTAAAGCAGCAAAATAAAATAGGAAAAGTTCAACTTAATGCCTTCAGTCCTGAAATTTTATATATTGACCTTTCAATCAATGTCTTTGTCCTAGAATATTTTTTTAAATAAAATTTTTCAATTCAATAAATCTTTTTTTTTTAATCCCTTATTTTAAAAAATCCCTTTTTATTCCTTATTGTCCTGTTTTTCTAATGTTTCTACGTACGGGATGTATGTAAATATGTTTATATACTCCTTCATTCATACCCATATTTTAATTTATGTGTAGTATTATCTATATACATTATTATTAATTCAAATATATACCTACAAAAGCCTCCAGTCTATTGATATTTAAGATATACGAGTATATTTAAATTCGTCAGCGTTGTTTGAATAATTATCTGATCCCTTTAATAATTCACAGTATTTTTACCTCAAAACGAACATTTGAAAACCCCAGGACCTTTTAAATTCATGAAAAAAATCGCTACCCTATGTAACACATACTCTATATATTCATAATAACTTTTTATCTTACCACAATTGAAACTACTTTCATGGACTGCCTAATCTAAGAATACTTCAGCGTTCACTTCATGTATACACTCGGCACGTCTGGTATGAAGTCCAGGTCTATGTATGGACCATCTACCCGTACTCTCTCCTTGAATGCCCTGCAGCTTTTGCACCTTTCCTACGGTTCCGCTTCACAATTTTACCTTCCCGTGAACACCTCTTCTTTCCACCGCTACCTGGTCTCACCCTTGGCCTGTGGCGGTGCCCTCGATCTCATCTCTTCGCTCCGCACGATGCGCTGGTTAATCGTGCTGCTACTTGACCTTCTCACCGCTTAATTGACAATGAAGTGCAGGGATACTATAAAACTAGCATCAGCCCCTCTACGTGTGCGTGACTCTACAAGGGATGCGTTAATGAACTCAAAATAAAATCCAGAAGATTGATAAGATTATAGTTTCCATTGCGCTGACATTCAGGGTGAGTGATAAACGTTGAGGTTTTTTGTGTTGGCCCCCAATGAAATTTTTAATTAAGTGACGTTAAAAAGAGCATCCTCTCCATTCCGTCTTGAGGGGTTCGTGTATGTTGACAATGAACCAAAGGTTATTCAAAATTAGATTTTTGTTCATTTAATGTATGATTCTCTTTTCGTAGTCAGCGCAGGAACTGCAGACACTTCAAATTAAACGGAAGAAATTGCAGGGCAAAAACATGAGTTGAAAGGTCAAGCCATAAAGTTTAGCTTTAGGACCACGTATACAAATTTTCCTTCATTATTTTGCTATTTTAATAGTGAGCCGATAAATCTCATCTTGATCTACCACCGAAAATAACTTTCGCGCAAAGAGAATTTTATCATAGTGGACTTACGGTAGAACTGTGTTCTTACTACGCTTACAATCTCCTACCAATTTTCAGGTCTTTGCTATACATTCAGTAACGAAATTTTGGGCTTAACTTCGTTCATGTACAGAAGGTAGAACTAGTAGTATAATGACGAATGTTTATCTTTGGATTCAATCATCATTTTGCAAGGGATTATATAATAGGAATCAACTTTCATGAAAAATTTGATGTCGATTCTGATTCAAGATTTAACAGCAGAATGGAATGATTACATAAAGAGAGCTTTTCCTCGTTATGTTTCAGCTCACAACACAATGCTGTGTCCAGTACTTGTCAAAAATTGGCCCCATCCTCGGATTTCCTTCTGAAGCAAGGATAATAATATTCTACTCTTTGAAAAAGTCATTTTGTCTTTTTGGCCTTTGCAAACAACTATACACTAAAAATAGCCCTAGGCAGAAGTAATAATTATCAAAATTTAATTGAATAATTCATATTTGCTCTGTAGCAAAGAACGACTTTGACCCCTGAAGACTTGTGGGAACTGGTTGAAATCTTGACAAAAAAATACGGTATACCCAGAAAAACATCAATTGATATTTGATCTTGTATGACATGAGGAATAAAAGAAAAACTGGACCGAAACTGACTACTGAAATGAATTTTAATCTAGAAAATCAAATATTTCTTACTATTGTTTGGAAAAAACTTCTTTTTGGAGAGTTAAAAGGTTGTTTGGCAGCTAAGAAACTATTTCTGAAGTGAGTAAACAAGATAAAACGACTACACTAGGCAGAACAACATAAGAATTAGACATTGGTAGAATGGAAAAAAGTATTATGGACTGACGAATTTAAATTTATACTGTTTGTTTGACGAAAATGTTCTAAACGAAGGAGGGAAAGTTTCATTGTTGCAAACCGTCAAGCATGACTGTGGATCTGTGATGATTTGGGGATGCTTTTGTGGTGAGATTGCCGAAGACCTTGTTAAAATTAAAGGCAACATTCAGGACAGGAAGTATAATATCATTCTATGCTGCAAAACCATGCAATTCCCTCTGATTTTTGCATTATCGACGAAAATCTGGTTTTCTTTTTTCAGCAGAATAATGATTCAAAACAAATCTCTACATTGTGCAGAGATTATTTAAAATCATAAGATAATGGATTATCTCAAATGACGATTTGCCTCTCAATCTTCACATTTTTCGCTTATTGAACTGAGTGACTGAGTGTGAGGAAAAGTTGTTTATAGGCTTACAGAATGTTTGAAAACAACTTCCACCAACATTCTTTAATAAGTTATTTGGAAGAATGCAAAGACTCTGCTTTTGAAGAAAATTTCAGGGTGGTCCCAAACGTTTGGTTGGTAGTGCAAAATATATTCACGTAGGTTCTAGCTTTTTCCCTATTTTTACTAAGCTCCGAATATTTCGACTGGAAAAATAATGATAGTATGTGAATTAAATGCAATATTATCTTATATTACCGAGCGGTTAAATCATATGATTATTTATATGGGTATATATTTACTGTTCTTTTGGTTGACGGTTTTCATGGTTTACGATTGACAGGTAATGAAGACCAAGTTGTTCCTGCACGGTAAAAAAATATTTCCAAGTAAATTTATTCTTTAGATATACGAGTATATTTCAACTAAAGAATATTTCATAAGTCTATTCTTTATCAATTTTGTGACAATGGATGGGTCAGTCTGATGCTTGTTTAATTTGACCTCGAAAGTAGTCGCTGGGGGGTAGCATTTTAAAAGAACTGCTTTTAGATTCTTGAGGCTTCTAACCTCCATTTTAATTAATAAATTTCACCCCGTAAATTTCTTTCAATTGTAATTAAATATGATAAGCAATCTAATATGAATATGAAACATGATACGATCAGGAGGTTCATGTTTAATTTCTGTGTTTAATCAGAATTGAATTCTAATTTGAATAATAAACATTTGGCGGCTGTTTCTGGGTCCTCTCGTGCCTAACTTAATGAGCTGCCGGAGTAACGTCGTTGATGGCATTATGATATTAACAAACTTCGAGGTCGGTGCACGTACCATGCACGAGCCCTAACACGAGTTCAGAGCCTTCCTGGCTGGTGAGAAGACTTAGTAAGCGAAGGAGTGGAGAACAGCCAAGTCATAACTGAGGAGGTTTCATGCACATTTTATTCAATATTTTGGTGCTTTTAGTGATTCTAGCTTGGCCACGAAATTAATTTCATGTTATCATTCACGGTCAAAAAGTACGCACGCAATCGACACTTTTTATCTCAGAATATTACATAAATCCATAATTAGAAATGAATATACATAAACTAAATACTTCCCATGGAAATTTGATGGTTTAGAGAAATAAAATAAGGGTTTTTTGATCCATTGTTGCGTTATGAGTTTGATTAGATTTGACTAATTTGATATTATCATAAAGACGGATGTATTAAAAATTTACGCCATGAATGAATATTTTTCACGAATATATACAGAACTTTCATTCTGTATCTTATCTACCGATAACATGGCCGTGAAAATTTCACTATTTCATATGCAATAAAATTAAGGATCTATAAACTAAAATATGCTTTCCCCTTATGCAGATAAACTAATTAAATATACATATATAATAGAGTAACGGAAACAAATGTCCAAGTAGTTATTTACTTTAGATTCCGATTTCAGTTCAATTATTTTTTTCCAGCAATGGATTGGAAGAAATGGGACGGACACACACAGATAGAGAGATTGAGAGAGATGGAGATACGCTGTGTATTAAATAAGTAGATTGGCCACATATTGGGATTCTTTATTACGTTTCCCTTGTATTTTGTACCTCATTACAATATAAAGGAAACCGATAAACAAGGAATAATAACTAGTAAATTTTAATTTTTTCGATCTCTATCAGTATAAAAAATTCGACATGGATTTGACTTTATTACGTGAATTACGTCACAATACTTTTCTTAATTTGACTTTATTAATTAATTGTTGAATAATGGGACTCTCATCTTACAGTGAGACTCATGTGACAAATAACCGTTACACGTAAAGTGTTGAATAGCAATTTGAAAATAGAAACATTGCTAAGGAAACAGAAATACTTTGTAAAGTCTACGTTATGGTCTTGATTTTGCGTGGGATCATTGTCACTTGCTTTGGCTCAAACTGTCTGCTATTAAAAAAGTCATTCTTCTCTGAGCTCGAGTTTTTCATACACTCATGAATGTCTCTGTGTATTTGAAGGTTAATTTTATAGGTGAAGTATGTCAGCATGTGCACAAAAAGTAAAATATCTGTTCTGAATGAAATAAACTAACAAACGTTAGCAGTATATCTAGGTTGCACTAAGAGTAATTGCTAGGAAAAAGGTAAGAACTGTTACGAGAATAAGTGGTGAGGAGTAGTTAAACGGAAAATGTATAAAACTTTGTAGCACAAAGAAAGAAAGAATGAATCGAGAAATGCTAGTTTAAACCGAAAAGATAAAAATCCTTAGTATAGGAGATGGTGGTAGACTTTCGAAATGAACGATAGAAGTCAGGAATTTCTAGCATTAGAAAGAAAAGTCGGAGCTGTTTCAGTAGAAGAAAAAGAACACGGAACGCTGGTCTCGTAGGAACTAACACATAGGTACATCTGCTACGTCAGATGCATAGTCACCGAGATGTAATGACTCAAATTAACTTGCATAGTTGGTGACACTATGTTCTTTCTTGAAATTTCTGCAATAATTCAATCCACTTCAACGAATTACTCATATGAGGCGCCAAAGTGTCCCAGAAATGTTGCCAGATGGCATCGTTGACCTCGCGTGCTGCCTAATGGAGCAATTGCAGAGTTTTTAATTCCTAGATGAAGGTTACCGTACGATTAAATAGTTAATAATAATAATTAAAGTAAATTCTCAGTTCAAGGATGCGATTGCGAGCGATTTATTTATTTATGTAGCACACAAAGCTTAAGGCTGACATAATTCTTCTAGTTCAGACTCAGCTGCTCAATTTATCCCTGCTTTTCATTCTGTGATCTTGGAAGTCTGTCTTTATTTTGCAAGAGTTCTGCAGTTCTCTCATTCTTGGCTCGGGTTGTTGTTTTTATGAAGGAAGTGTTGCACTCACTCGCTGGTACTACTTTGAACTGCAAGATCTACTGGACGTGGAGCTGGACTACTGGAGAGTCTAAAACTTGCTGTCAGACTTGTTTCTCATCTATTCGGCCACCTGCGAGGCGTGTTCATAATATCACCCGTTATTTGAGTGAAGCTAAAAGATATTCAGCCCCCATTCCTGAGTTATTTTCCGGCCTCATCGTGTATCTCGTACCTCGCATTTCAAGAACCGGCTTGGTGACGCAGTCCAGGCAGATGACTGCTATATTATGAATGTCACAGTTGAAGGATAACTCAATAAAAAGATCGAAACCTCCAATTATAATTTTTGAACAAGGACGGGACCGAAGAAGATTTGGCCGCAGAAGCCAGACCGAAAGACGGTGGGGGCACCAGTAGCGGTACGCATCACCACATTTACACATTTCAAATTTGAGAAACTTTATCAATTTGCTAAATTCTAGATTTGATGCTTCAACAAAGCTGCGGGGTTGTCTCCAACGACGCATGTTTAGATGATAGCTACTTCGTCAATACATTGTCTGTTGTTAACCCCATAGAAGAATAAATTTTTTGACAATGCACCACTCATTTCATACTAACATAACGAATATTTTACAGCTCAGTGACCAACAGCCAAGGTCTTTACGCTACAGAAATATTTTGGTATCTTGCGCGTAACAGAAGTGGTCATTCTTGTTTCCTTGACATTTCAGCTGAGGGACAGAAAGCATCTTATAGTTTCAGTAATTAGTTTACTGAAATCCTGTTAAAAACAATGTTGTCAAATCGAACCCAATGGTTTTTCTAAGTGCAGTTAGTGATCTTGTCAAGCTGAGTTAATTGAGTTGTGCGACTCGACTTTTGTCCAGATAGAGTAAATTAAGACCAAAATTATTCGTACCTCTGAGGCTGGACAGGTCTGCTGCCTGGAATGTTGCTGGTCGCCCAGAAATCTTGATGCTATCAACTTTATGGACCGTTTGAGAGCTCATGAACGGTCTCGAGCGCTGCCTTCAGTACTCAATTCTCACTTCCCTACTGGAGAACACGGTCATAAATTAACCTAGCAACTATTTATCAGACCACCTTATCGGGGATTAGGTTCTGCATAAGCTCTCATGTTGTTGCTGTAGCTATCATGCGGTGAAAAAAAACAAAAATAATGTTAATTTTGAAAATGACGTCACCAAGCCGTGAAATGATCCCAGCCAAATGTACAATGGTACATTTTTCACGCGTAAGGTGTTTGGTGAAAATACGTGTAATCTGGAGTACGTCGTTCTGTTGACCAACAACGATAAGGTAAACAGACTCACTGTACAAGCCTTCTTATGCCACAGGAAGACTGCTTCATACACCAAAGAGGTGTTAATGAAGTTCAATTATGATCTTGTTTCCACACTTCACATTATTGCCGCATTAAAAGTATTCCATGCCTCTTACTTGAGCTGGATTTGTATTCTACAACGAGGTAGTTACTAGGGTGAAAGCAACGACCAGTGCTGCGCTTACATATTTTAACATTCTGCTATTGAAGGAAAGAATGTAGAAGGCTATGAAAATTCTCCGAGACCTTGTAATATATCACAAAGGCGCATAAAGGAATAAAGTACTACTTCATGGTAATGATTTACGAGTGACACACCACTGAGCCTGCTACCAAGTCCATTGTTTTTCTGTGTGAGAACTGGCAGGAAAAAATTCTTCTTCGACTCATTTTCTTGGAAGTAGCCTTCGAGAAGTAGGCAATAATTCAACAGCTTATTCTCTCTCCATCTAACAGTCTTAAATTCGAAGCTCGTGTCTACACCTCACTAATTGAAAGCTTTAATCTCATGTGAATAATCTTTCTATTTAACTCAGCTGAAAGGCAGCTCTGCTATTCACAGCACAGACTAGGTTAGTAGGCTATGATTCTTAATTGTATAGCAATACCGTTAAATTTGTGTGTTGACGAGTAAGGGGCGAGTCAGATTTTATTCGTGGTAGTTATACTGAGACGTTCTGTCAAAATAATGATGGCCAAGTAGTTCAAACACACATATCCATTGGGAATCTTTATTTTCACTTCAAAGTAAATGAAATTACTAGAGTTATATGTTGAACAGTGCCCAAACTATCTCCCATTCCAATTTCCCTAAGACCGTCTGTCTTAGGTAATTGAGTAAATTATTCTGTAGGTACGCTTGCTATCAACACTCATCTCACCGTCACTCAAATTCAGCATATGTACCGTCCTTGATGGACGCAATATCCTGTTTTCGTTTCAGGTACAAAGGCTTGAGGCGGCAGACTAGGTTCTCGCTACCTGTGACCTCCCAGCGACACACAGAGGGTCGTTCCCACGCCATCATGCATCTGCTTTATTATTCGTGCGTGATCATTTACACTGTTTCTTTCGTCTAGAGTAGACCATCGACTCCATGTCATTGGCTGCTGTAAGAACATCATCTGCTTCATTATTCGTGCGTGATCATTTACACTGTTTCTTTCGTCTAGAGTAGATCATCCACTCCATGTCATTGGCTGCTGTAAGAACATCATCTGCTTTATTATTCGTGCATGATCATTTACGCTGTTTCTTTCGTCTAGAGTAGACCATCGACTCCATGTTATTGACTGCTGTAAGAATATCAATGTAAGGTCGACTGATACGCGTGCTCGTGCAAAAGCGATCGAATTGATTCCTGGTTATTTTGAAGATGGCACCAAGTTCCTGTCCCATCCATTCTTCGGTCTGTTTCCGAGTGTTGGAATGCCTTCACGATTGCTGGCTGCATCAAAAACAGAATCTCAATTTTGGATCGTGCAGGACTTGGAACAAAAATAATGTACTTATGGAGTTTCTTTACGTGTATTGTCTAATAGTTGAGCACTATTTCCAAGCAGGTAAAATTTGCTTTACAAAGCAGTTGAATACATTTCCTCAATTTCTACTTCAGTAAAATGCTAATCTTGTCACAAAGTTCAAGTTTTTCTCGCGCAAAACTCCCAATTCAGGCAACACAAATCATTTTATTGAACTTTATTAACCTTTGCTGTGAAACTCATTAGGAGGAGATAATTTAAACCTGGGTAATAACAATCTTAATTCGTTCACGACAGCTATCGTATTAACTTTCAATAATGCCAGCTCTAAATCCTGCAACAGTGTCAAATCAGACAACAGTGTCTTATAGTCTCTAAAGAGGTCACAGTCTGCATACATTAATGTAAGCCCCTTATTGAAGGCACGCGTTACAATTATGGGCATGGACTGGGAATGAGGATTTAGATAATTCTCTAGACTGCTTGTTGGATTCAGTTCTGTGTCTTCTGTGTGGCCTGCGAGTCCTGCAGCAGAAAGAAAGAAATCGTAGAACTAAATTAAAATTCAGTCAAATGACGTTTCGGATCAGAGAAAGTCATTATCAGAGTACTACTATTAATTCATTAAATGTTTTCAAGAGCGATCTATACCAAAATTTATTGTGCGGGTTTTAGAAAATATTATGGATCATTGAGATGCATAAAGATTTGTTTCGTAGAATAGTTCGTAGACCAATGCTATCAGGAGTACTTCAAATACATTCTCGTGCGTAATTTTTATCAGATTCTTCTACATATTGTGATGTGTTAGCATTACACTGGAAAAAGAACATATTGTATTTTAATTCCCATGAAATTTAACTGAAACCATTGTAATGAATGCAACCTTAACTAGACAGATTCAGTGGTCTCACATCCAGATTTCTCTTGTAAAGTTGATTGGAAGGAAAATAATGCCTTGTCGCAACCTTGAACTCGAGGTCAGACCGAGTAAATGAGGTCCAACTGACTTGGCTGGCCATGAAGGGAGGTGACAGTCAGGGTGATGGAATGGAGTGGCCTTCATTGTGGGATTCCTTGTGTCTCGAGTACTGACGGGTACTGAAGTGCAGTACTGGATCGAGTGTCGACGTTCTAGGAAATTTTGTTCGTCGCCGATATCGTTGCATTACCGCGACAAACTGAAGTTCTTTGTCCCTTATTAAACCAACATGGCAATGCAGTACTGGATCGAATATCGACGATCTAGGAAATTTTGTTCGTCCCCGATATCGTTGCATTACCACGACAAACTAAGGTTCTTTGTCTCTTATTAAACCAACATGGCAATATATAGCATAGTTCTAGTTATATCTGTAGTTCTCATGGAGGCAAGATACTGACAGTGTATGCTCTAAGTCATTAGTGTCCCCTCAAGGAACTTGATGACACTTAATAGTATTAGTTTCTCAAACATTGCTCAATTTTGGCTCACATTTGACGTCTGTAGTCTGTAGTAGTGGAGCAGGGACGGAGCCTACACTCTTCCCATCCACTGAGGTTAGGTTCTGTAATTTTTTCAGATCCTTCTAGTGACTATGCGTACAAAGTGAAGTTTTACACCAATCAGGCAATCGGAGGCAACGTGTAAATGGAATGTTTCATGAATACAATTGTATACGAGTGGGACTGTCAACGCTAGCTCCTGTTCTGAGAGAAAACATAGTACTCGCCATATGAAAACTAATGTACCCATGTTGAATTTTGTTCCTACTTTAAGTACGCGGTGATTGATTTGTTATCTACTCTTCATATAATTACAGGATATTCGTTCAATTTTGCTTTGTGCTATAGAACTAATGTCAGTCGATACAATGAAACAGATCTGAATTTATTTCCTGTGAAAGGATCAAACCCAGCAGCAATATTTCCACACTGAATCAGGTGGAATTTTGCCGGAAATTTGGTTTATGTACACGTAAATTACCTATGAAAGGAGTTTGATTTTTCATGATTAATATAGGTGAAGTGTGTATGGATTACTCAGTGTATGGTCAGATGCAAAGTCATAATCTAAAGTTTTTCAAGTAGATACACTCACTAAGCTTGCACAATTAAGGTCTGCCCTGCTTAACTAAAAAGTTTGAAAGTAAGATGACTTAAAATCATATGAAATTGAGTGAAAGCTTAGAAAAAGTGTGAAACGCTTGCTATAGCAAATTCAAAGTTACCTTCACTTTCGAGTAATTTTCCCATGCTTTATTAGCAGATAATTCATCATGAACTTATTGAGTCTTCACTTTTTTTGTTTTCTCATTATAACTTCTTTCAATTCAAGTATAGTTTGAAGCACTACGGGTCTTTTTAACCAATTCTCAGAACATTTCGAATGGTCGAAAAGAAATGATCAAACATTTTTTCCTCCGTTAAATTGTCAGACTGCGTGTTTATTGATCTCCAGAGCACTTCTCGCTGGGATTAACTATTCTTCGTTTCTTTAAAATACTACTAAGATTTTTAAAAGTTATTTTTATTTTCCATTTGAACTTACACTCAACTTACTAATTCCTATGGGGCAGACTTCACCCGTGTTAAGAATCACCAGCTTGGAAACAGATAGACAGGTCTTTGTCACGTAAGGAGAGGATTCCCTGGCATTTTTCGCTCTTGTAAAGGTTAGCATTTTAGGTCAGAGCTGCTCTGGCAGGTTGTAGCAGTCAGTTCAATTCGTCAGTTGTTAGTCTGCCCAAATATTTTTCAGTCGTGCTATTTTATTTCCCAGTTTATTTATTTATTTCCTATTCTTATGAAAGTATCTGCAGAAGAAAAGTTTTAATAGATTGCTTTCGCATGTTATTTTATCGACGAAGGAATCAGTTAATTATTATTTTGAGTGTTCGCAATATTTCTCCTCGAATTTATTTTGAAGTGGATTCATTCAGTCAAACATATTTCATAATTTTAACAGTTATTATTTGTTTCATTTTAATTAGGGCTGGACACGCAAGTCTGACCCGATAAAATTCACCGAATGCATTTATGGGAGATTCATTTTCAGATACCTGTAAGGATGTAATGGCTTATATCAACGTCATGCTAGTTGGAAAACTTACGTTCACTCTTTAGAAGAGTTCATAGTTCAAACACACTTATGAAACCCGATACAAAATGCACTGATAAACACAGGAACTAATTCTTGAGTTTAACTTTTCATGTTTCTGAGATGACTGCTGTATGTTTTGAGTCCATATAATTGTAAACTGGGCACCAGTTACGCTTGCAAAGTCAAGCACTAAATCGAAATAATTGTACAGTTGTAAGTTGAGGTTGCAGCGATGTTTGAAGATGTGTGGATGCCGGCGTCGCATGACCAGTTTTGAGCGACTTTGTTTTGTTTGAGGTGAGAGGGAGACCAGGGCTGGGATGGTGGTGTGGTGAATCTAAGGCGAGTTAGGAGACCGCCCAGTTCCTCAGCACGCAAACCTACACGGAGACGGGCGCTTGTAGCAGACTAGGGTGTAGTTCTCCGCTATCAGTGTCCCAAGTTAAATTGAGTGCACAACCCCATTCATGGTATTTGCTATCAAATTAAAATGATCTTAACGAACTCTTAGAGTTTTATTTTAGGTATATGTTTGCTATCGGAGGAAATACGTGCTCGTCTTTAAGAAACGTGTGTCGTTTTTTGTTGCACCTGCACACGATGCAGTAATATTTGCGTGTGGAAGTTTCTCGCCTACAATAAGTTACCATTGCTTAATGCTGCCTTTAGTCAATGTTGGTGAGTGAATGAACACTAATGCTCTTTTTGAATAATCATTTTGAGACATGAAAACATGATAGGTTAATCTCTCAAGCGCTCGACTAGTCTTAAAAAAACCTACTCTCCCCAAGTATAAAATTCTTTCATACTTCTATATCTTTTTCCAAGATTTTAACTACCTGCATGTGGCAACTGTTTAAGGTTCCGAGAAGTTCTCTCTGTTGCATCACACAAACTACTAGCAGCTGCTGAGCTACACATTTCATGGTAAAAAATGCGCAGCTTAGTTTTCGTATACTCGAGAACCTGTTAAAAATTACAGCTCTCCATCATCCCCTAATATTAATGGACACATTAATGTTATAAATTCTTGCCCATACAGGGAATAAATTCTCATTTCATACAGCTAATATATGTCCAAGGCTTCATCAACAAGGTTGGCGGCATCACGGCGATGGCGATAATTTCCATCTCGGAAAGTTTTCTTATAGTTAGTTCGTAGGAGCTTGGTGAAGACTTATAACTTTCAAAAATAGGGACATAGAACCTGATCTCTAGTAGTGATAGCTGGGCAAAACAGATAGAAGTCATTGGCTACTGAACGCTCGTGTTGGACTATACGATACACAATGTGAACATGATACATACGTACAAGCTTGTCATTCAGTATGGTGATGATGTTCCCAGCATCCTGAAGCTTGTCATTCAGTTTATCACTAGCCTCATCAGTGGCAGCTAAGGAACCTTCGAGCACGTTGCTGAGGCAATTCGACTGTCGAGGACCACTTCAAAATTTGATTATTTACGGTCTTCACAGTAACGTTCAGGATCACTTGATGTTATCGCTTGGCAAATGCAGATTAGTGAAAAAATATTATGTCACAAGTACGCTTTGGATAATGGATGACTGACAATAAGGTCTTCATTTCCAGTGTAATTTTTCTTGCATTTTCACATTTTTAGTTAACGAACATTCATACAAAATGTACAAAACGCGAATGAGATGCCATTGTCCTACACACAGAGTCAGTATACCTTGTGTCAGAGATGTTAGGAACTACAAATCTGGTAATTGTTGCTGTTTCTGCCTTCTAAACCCTTATTGGATCCAGCGTATGAAAAAAAGACAAAAAGAAAGAAATTAACAAATAAATAAAGAAACTTCATTTCTAATTAAGTATACGGTACATATACGTACATGGACTTTCGATTCTTAATGCTAACATCTCACTGCTAGCGAGGATACTCCCAGCGACTGTTCCTATCCTCTGTGCTGCAACTTGAAGTACTGGCTCGTATGTGTGCTCTGATGAGCTTGATGGATGTCTATTTACAAATGCTCTGCGTCACAGCAGGCTGGACGTGTATCTCATCAACTGATGATCAAGCAGAAATCATCCAAGAGAAATACAAGCTCTGAACCCGGATTGCTCTTTCCTCATTGCAAGCGGATGCTCAACACTCACCCACTGAAGTAGAAGTCGGTACCAGTAGGAAAGATTTGAGGGAGAGTTTGGCACAGGGTGCACCTAAGTATAGCGGTGAAACGGAAAGGGATACTAAGAGGGTAATAGAAATGAGTGCTCTGCGCACATGTATTGAGTGCTGGGGGTCTGTCCCTGGGGTTTGTTCTTTTCACATTGAATATCTTCCGCTCATCTCTCTTACGCTACACGAGTAGGAGAGATGATCTCCCCTCTCCCTTCTAAAGACCGCAAAACAATCCTCCACTCGGACACTGCGGAGGCGAAATTAATGTTATAGGCACTGATTTTCGTCGGATCTTGCCTGACGTGCAAGTTACAGGTCTGTATCGCTGATACTTGCAAACACTGATAAGCAGCAGAGACGGTATGGGCCTCTACTGTAGTTGGGAGATAAGTTTAACGTTTGAAATTCCCCTATTACAGCATATCCTTATAGAGGCTTCGTTAGTTACATTTCACCTCACTAACAGAAAAGTTATCTCGAGGTTCCGCACGGCTCTTGTCAGAAGCTCGTTACGGTCTACGATTAAAATAATGGTTATAAGCTGCCATATGTATACATCAGCAGAAAATCTTGAGAACTCATCTGGAAAGTTAGATTTAAGGCCAAATATTTAATCCATATCGAGTTTTCTGTAATTTTTTTAACGATATAATGAAGAAATTTTTAACAAAATAATAAAGTTATCTTGGTGTGTCGCTCATAGTACAGTAAAGCATTTACTTGTTATTTGCGAGAATGTCAACGCTAAGTCAAGGATCAGTGAGTCACAGACAGCACAGAGTTGACTCACTCTAGGCGTATCACTTGTTTTGAAAGTAGTTTGTTTTGAAAATTGGATTTTAAGTTTTCAATTTTTGGAAGAGATTTTTATTGCACTATAGGAACGTTTTAAATAATTGATGTGTACTCTTTAGTCATTTGAAATTATTTCTGTTACAATGCAGTTTTTAAACACTGAGTTATTTAATTACAAAAATAAAAAAGGAAAGTGAAAGTAGTTTTATAAATTTCGTAGTGGTAACGAAGGCCTTGAAGATGAAGAAGGTGAATGACGGTTTTGTGCTCGTGAAAATAAATGTCTGAAAACAATTATTGAACAAAACTCACGTCAAAGTGTCAAAGAAAGTCTTAGGCACTTAGTGTCAGTATATCAAGTGCTCGATACTCCAAAACAAATTGATCAGGGGGAAAATCTTGAAATGGGTCTTGTATCAGCTCAATAAAGCGAAAAGACTTCGTCATTTTGAAGTGTGTTCTATACCCTCTCTGAAATGTGATAATGTAATCCTTAATCAAATATAACCTAGTTACGTAAAGTCAATCCTCTACGATAATCGTAAACGATGAAGTCATTCTATTGATCGTGGCGAGACACCAAAACACTTCCAAAAGTCGAAGTTACATCAGCTGATGATTATGTTGACAGTCTGGTGGTCGCAATGCGTCACTATTTCCGAAAAATAAGACTTTCGCTGATGAATTGACGTAGCCCAGTTCTGCTTCGTAACAACACACAGACACATACTGCTAGGATGACGCTGCAGAAACTCACTGACTTGGGATGAGAGACTTTTCCGTATCATCCATGTTCTGCTGATCTTTCACCTGTAGACCATTTCTTGAAGAATCTAGGCACATTTTTACGCAAAAATCTTTCAAGTTCTAAACCGAGATGGAAGCTAAATTTCAAGGTTTTTTTTTTAGCATCTAAACCAGTGAATTTTAGGAACATTGGATAAATGATCTTGTTGATCGATATGAGAAATGCATAGATGTTCATTAATCGTGCTTCAACTTATTCTAATTCCCCTAGTGGCATTTTTGTAAAATACATATATAATTTTTAAATCAGTCGTTATTTTCACAACAATCATAGCAGGGCTGGCACTGGAGAGTTCAAGCATCGTCGTAGCATTACTTATACGGTGCCGGTATTGATATTTACACTCGTCTAGTGACACCATTGCACAAAATGCAGACTTGACACATGCTTGTACTGCCTAAACAATCCGGGCTACTGAAAATGATTTGTTAGTCATAATCAGAATCGTTATCACGATCGTTTGTCAAAATCTAGTGGTCATGAAAGTCGCTGCTATGATTACGAAATTGCTGAAATTTTATTGTATTATTGGTACATATTTCGTTATCAGCCAGTTTTTACCATAATGTTTTTACCTCAAAGTTTTTCTGAGAGACTTAAATGTGAACTTAGTAGAAATAAAAATTTGGTAACAATGCTTCATAGATTCTTTGGATTTGACTTGAGAATACTGACAATATTTTGCTCTCCACGAAACAAATACTTGATCAATACTTATGGAACTCACGTACATCAGTTCAGATCGTGGACAGAACAATGTCTGCTTGAGAGGAGGTGTGCGGAGAAGGTTGAGGGAACTCGGGCAGCACTGAAGGAAGAGTCTCACGTTTGTCGCAGTAATTGTGGGGACAGAAAAGAAGTCTTCGGGCTCGAGAAGGTACATGGTGCGGCAACATAACTTCCTTTTTTCAAAGGAAGGTCTTTTCAAAAAAAGGAAGTTATGTGGCCACACCCGTACCTGTTAATGCGGCGACATGTGAGCGATCTACTACATACGTAAAACCCTTCCAGGCACTCCACCGCTACTGGTTCGCAAGCATGAACGAAATCCGGCATTTCCAACAGTGGTCAAGCATCATTATCAAAGATAAGAACGCATTTCTGCCTCAATTAAAAGCATTATTGTTAGGAATAATGTTTTCAATACTGGTCAGTGGGAATGTAACAAATTTGCAAAAATGATATTAATTAAAAAAACGGTTCGCGCCAAAATGTTTGTGAAGGATTGTAAAAGAGAACCAGAATATTTAAATGATGACAAAGCTTCATCATCAAGAATCGAGGCAGATTTCCAGACTCATTTTACCTTAAAATAAAATCATAAAATAATTTTTAGGATTGATAAAAGATTTTGAATCTACTTTAAAGCAAACATTTCAGCCTTAGAGTGAGAAGTCGATTTTATAACGTCTTTCACATCCTAAGAGTTGAGTATCATTTTTCAGAAGTGAGCAAGAATTTCAAACTAGTTTTTAACTAGTTTAAAAATTTAAACTAAATTAAAAATTAAAGTTTAAAATTTACAATCTTAAACTAGTTTTTTCCATTTCTGATAATAATGAGACATGGTCTTTGCTATATGCACCATGTCTCATGCTGAACCTGCCACACAACAGGATGGTTGATAAATATTTCACCGTTAAAACATCTTCATATTTTGACTACAAGTCACCTCGCAACAGTGAGTACTTTTCTTTGAATTCCCTCGTAGGATTACAGCAGCAAAATGGGGATGGCAGGAGCTTAGTAAATGTTTTTCAGTAACGAAATAGATGTTGAGGTTGTCGAGCAGTTCTGAGAGTATAGAACACATTGTGTAGTCAGAACTCTGAGAACAAGTTGGCCGTCACTCAGCACTGAATGCTAGCTATATTTAGGGTAATTGCCATAATGTTAGATAATAATTGCACAAAGCAGGATTTATCTACTGTGAATAATTTAATTTAATGATTTTCCCAAGAATGAAGTCGTTTCTTTTTCAAAGAAACGTAACAGACCACTAGAAAACACATCCCAAATCACGAAAAACACGAAAAATGTCACAAAACACGAAAAACACAAAAAATGTCACTAACCATGAAAAACATGAAGAAACGTCTTTTTCATGAAAAATGGCGTCATAAAAAAATAAGAAAACCTTTTCTGAAGTTGTCCACCTTTCAAATTACACCCTTTAAAGCCTTGCTAATCTACATTAAGTTTTAACAACTGTTTTTTGAAGCAACTAGAGTAAAAATAAACAGATTATAATCTGATTTTATTTATCGGAATGTTAAGTCAACAAGCTTTCAAATAGAATTCATTTCTGTACAGCTCACCGCAAGTACTAATCTACTTGAAGTCAATTTAAGTAAAAAGAGTGCGTGTAGAAATGACGCCTCTAAAGAAATATCTTCCCGCTAGGTGTAACGTAAACTGCTGCAAGTCAACGCGTTTCCCGTTACGTGTGGAAGAGAATCAGTGGTGGGACTTATGGCCTTGACTCTTCACGAGATGCATTCTTTGGTTCTTCTTAAAAGTTTCCTCCTCACATTTCTGAATTACAAGCTAATAATAACTGTCAGAAGCCCACGATGAAGAAGTCAACACATAACAACAATCATGCAATTATAAGAATCATCAACGGATTGGCCGAGTGAAAGTGAGAAAGGAAATACATGCTTGTCCTAGTATTCTTCTGCCTGTGACGTTGGTGATGTAAGGATCACGTTTTCTCAGTAACATATGAGTATTTCTACATAATCCTTGAACTCGCTGGCTAAAAATGAGAGTGGTGCTAACAAGGGGTGAAAGTAATGTACAGAGTTCCAAATATTTAAAATATTTAGGACAGACAACCCCTGTGAGAAAAGGGCTGCCGAGTCACTATTTCTCTGCAAAGTTCAAGACCGCGTGGAAAACATCGGGTGTTTTATAGATCGTTCGCATGCAAAGAGTTACGAAAGCAAGGGCGATGCAGTCAGGGGTGTTCAGACGACGGATTTAGAATTTTTTTTCTAGTGTGTGAGTTCATGATTACGGCAGTACGCGAATTTCTATTTCTCTCTTTTCCATCAACTGAGGACTGGAGAACGAGACATGGACACTGTTTTACAAGCCGATGGCTCGTTACCTTTAGGAAACTATAGGGAAAGAATTTTTCGTTGATTTGCACCGCTTCTTAGTATACTTGCGTGCATTTTGTGCAAGGGTTTCTTGAAGGCTACGCACCGGCTGAACTGAGTTCTTCTCGTCCGAGTGTCTGTGTTAGTCTCAGAGCGTGACGGAGTGGCTCGTTAGGGCGACTCTGAGCGACCGTGACGAAAACATTCATTTTTTTGGTTTCATTTCCATGGCTTGATTTTTAAAGCGATGTTTTCTGCTATGTAATCGATGGAAAAGATGGGAGACAGATTTGGTTACGAGGGCGTACGAGCGAAAGAGATTTAGGTGTTTTGTCATACAGCGAAAAGTTCTACGGGCATATCTAATCAGATAAAACAAAGCATTACATTCTGTGTTACAAATATTTTGTTTGGTAAATTTCACTTTCAGAGCTGGAATAGATTTATTGAGTGTTTGTGCTCGATGTGCAAGCGACCGTTCAACGTTTAGTTGTGTAATTTTTTTCTATGAACTCCATCTACATTGAACAACTAGACTAGCGTCGGAGTGAAATTGAACTAAGGTTCACACTGCATAATTAGCCTTAGCTATTGGGATGCTTTCCATTGAACTACTGTTCACAATGCACAATTGAAATGCAGTTCACACTACACAATTAGCCCTTGTTATTAGGAAACCTTTCACGCACACTGCATGTGTAGCTTGGCAAACGTACTTCAGTGGAGAATAGAATAGAATAGGGCAATAGAAACGAGCCGTTACGTCCATTCTTGGGCTGCTACCCAAGTCCAATGGGCAGACGTGGATGAGGGAAGCGCTACTGTGTGTGGGATGACATTTGTGGCGGACAGTTAACGTTCTGCCCGATATTCCTGGAGCCTCTTTTAATTGTCGAGTTATGCCAATTACATTCTGCAAATGTTAATCATGTTTCTCATTCATTGATAATAATATCTGACTTTTTATCTGACTGACTCAAGTAATTTTCATTTATGATATTTGAAGCAAAATGTTACGACCTTTCTGAGTTTTAACCTCAACCAGAAATTACTTGTTTAGAATGAGCGTTGGATGACTATTCTTACTCGATGAACACACGCAGTGAATAGCGTGTGTTAGGATTGAAAATGAAATTGATGTGTTAGAAAACTAATGTTGTGTGTGTTGTGGGATCACCGCAGTATCATCCATATTTAGTTTTCATACCGCAATCAGACACTAAATGCTGACTTATACTGTCAACAGCTGCAACGTGTGCATGAAATTATGAGAAAACGCCTTGCAATTGGCAACAGGAAAAACGTTCTGCTTCTTCATGGCAACGCAAGACCACATTCACCAAGAATTACGCAGGATAATCATTGAGCTTGGTTTTGCCTAATGTACCATATTAATTTCTTTTGCTAGATCTTGAAACAATTGATTTTTATCTTTTTTTTACACTTCGAATGTTCTAAATGGTAAAAAAAATTCTGGAGTAGACCAAGTAAAAATGTTCGTGGATGATATATTGAGCTCAAAGCTAATTATATTTCACCTTAAAGGAATTAAAAACAAGAATGGGGGAATATACTGTAGACTAAAATAATGTAGTTTCTGCTCGTTCAAGAGAAAATATATTTTACGAAAACGTAAAGTACGTATGATTCTATCCAATAGGTTCATATTACAGAAACTGATACTTTATCAAATGAACCAGCAGTACTATTTTTGTCCTTTAACTTTGCAGGTGAGGTTTTCAATAACTGTAGTTTGTCATCAAGGCAATAGATATTAAAATAAAATAAGCTTGAATATTACAAGTGTTAACCGTTAGGTTGAAAAGATTTTTAGAATCTGAGCTTTGAACCGTAGAAAGTAATGAAAAATTTCACTTGTAGAGCTTAATGCGTTTGTTTACTGTGAAGTGTTTATAGCACAGGAGTTCAAATGTTTGAATGTAATGTGATCTAGAATCAAACTCTTTCTTGGCCTAATGATTTTTTCAATCTCTGTATTCTGAAAGCATTTTCTGACATTTGGTCGTGATGTTAGTCTTTGCATTTCATTTTGTTACTTCACATGTTTTCCTTGTGTTTATAGCCTTTGAAGATTTTGATCTCTTTCATGTAGAATAGAATAGAATAGAATAGAATAGAATCGAATGAGGCTATAGATACAAACCTTCTGGCCCATTCTTGGGTCGGATAATTACTTCGATAATTATTCAGTTGTTTACCCAAGTCTCATGCCGTATTTCTAGCCGCGTCAACCATGTCGGCAGCGGGATTCGAACCCGGGTCTTCCCGCTCGCTAGGGTCGTCGAAGAAATAAAGGTCTTTTTGTGTTGCTTGTTTAGAAGTAATGAGGTTTAAACAACTGGGAGTCTTAATCCCTTGGAAATTAATTCTACAATTATTGTCTAAAATATAAAACTTAATTGACAGACATCACTTTCACGAAAAATGTTGACTAAGAGAAGGATGGGGCTTTTACTGAAAGAAATAATATTGAAGAAAATAATTCGCATGTACGAAATCCATTAGAGCCGAGGTCTTTCGTTCTTGTTAATGACTATTTCTTAAAATAGAAGTTTCGTCTTCCATTCAATTTGGATCCCTCGAAAATGTGGCTTAAAAAAATCATTTATAGGATTGATAAACGCGCATCACATTGCGTTTCTTATTAGAGAATTCGCCTACTTTTTCATTTTTATTTCAAAGATGAAAAGATTGTGCTCGATGACAGGAATTTTAATGTTGACGCTTTCGAGTGTGGGGCTCGTGAAAATATCTCAAGACTCGAGAGAAATTTATTGGACTCAATCAATGGAACTCATCGACTGAATTTCTCTCTACAATGACCATGTATTTGATGGAAGTACATGAGATGAAGCGGTGATGACACTTTACACGGTGACGTGCCATTTGCAGTGCTAATGTAAATATAATAGTATTTTGAAAATCAAGAGTCTGTATCAGTTATGTCTGACTCAATGATAGAAAAGGTCAGGGAGACTGCGGTGCTCGTGAGAATTATTCTTGAGCATTGCCTTCACTGGCAGTACTGAACATTTACAAAGAAGATTCGTGACTTGATTTTTTATTAGAAGTTTTAAGTAGCGACTCATTAAGTTTGCTTGAAGAGAAAGACCCATTCATCTTCTTATATGGCTGACCATCATACTCATATTGAATGTCGTGAGACGAAGTGCTGGTGTAGTTAAAATATCCTCGGCTGAGGTGGTTTGGTCAAGACACACAGCATTCTGTCCTTGCTTGTTCTTTTGTGACCTATGAAGGAATGTGAATACGAGGTAAGTGAAGTGTTTGCATGATTCAGGTAGACCAGTGCACACTATACATGCGTTGCATGCACAGGGTGCGGCAACATAACTTCCTTTTTCGTAATGCTTTTCAAGGGGAAAAAAGGAATTGTTGCACCTTGTAGTTCAGTTGTAAGTCATTGGTTTCAGAGGGAAGCCTTAACTGCGAACACACTCTAGTGGTTGACGGCCTACTTACATCAGTCAAGCACAGGTGGTACATTCCGTTGTACTTCGCATTTTCCTGTTAGTACCTAATTCCTCAATATGTTCATTGATTCATAGTTTCTAACGTGTTTATTTGATGAAGTGAAAGTTTTGCTATATAAGGGATATTTGAATGACAAATTGCAGTGTTAGAAAAACATCAGCGTGGTGAAAAGGCGCCAGAAAAATAGGGAAATTAATCTTCAAAATAAAGACACTGAAGCTATCGCTGAAGTAGAGCTGAATGCACCTCGTAGCTGCCTGACCTATTGTATTATTGAAAGTAAGCAGAGCTTCTGTAGGTACTAGAGTTCCCATGGAAGAAAGTTTTAATATTTAGTATTATGTTATATTATACTTTTATAATCATTTCAATATTTAGTATTTAGTATAGCAATTCATTTTAAAACATCATTTCCTATCCATCAAATATGCTTTTGTTCATAACAGTTCTGTAGTTGAAATTTCTGAAATAAAGACTGTCACTGAATGCTATTAGAATAGAATAGAATAGAATGAGGTTATAGGAACGAACCTTCTGGCCCATTCTTGGGTCGGATAATTACTTCGATAATTATTCGGTTGTTTACCCAAGTCCCATGCCGTATTTCTAGCCGCGTCAACCATGTCGGCAGCGGGATTCGAACCCGGGTCTTTCCGCTCGCAAGCAGATTCGCTCACCAGTCGACCAAGCTGGTGATAAGCGCTTTATAAAGTGCATATAATAAGTGCATATATAATATAATAATATAAAGTGCATATAATAGCGCTTAATAAGTTAAAATTTATCAAAATTTGTTTTCTAAGCAGTACCTCAATTTTAGTCAAGAATTTCAATACTCAAAAAGCTATGCAAATGCGATGAAAGCTTTACTAGTTGGCATCATAATTTCAATCTTCAGAAATTTAATGGTTAGTTAACATAAAGTATGTAGCTCATAAATTATTCTTCGTCAATCTAATGGTTACGTAGCATAAAGTTCCTGCTCATAAATCAATAATCATCAATTTAACAGGTACATAGCATAGAGTTTCCTGCTCATTAATCAATGATTATCAATCTAATGGTTACTTAACATAGAACTTCCTGCTTAGAAATATATAATCAACAGTTTGGTGGCTACTAAGCAGAAAGCTTCCTGCTTAGGAAATAGCTGGATAAAACGTCAAAAATTTTAATCTGAATTTCGTTGCTGCTCACAGTAACATCCCTCCTTCCCTGCCTTCATTTCCTCCTGCTGTCATCAGCTCCAGTGTACTCTGGACTCACACATTTCAACTGCACTAATGCTTTGGAAAAATTTGCATCCTTAAACTACTGTACTTTCAATTCTCAGCTTCATAAGTTTGATATATTTCTCTCGTAACAAATGGATGTGAAAGATATACGCGGTTTAAATGTTCTATCTGAAGTGTAAATTTAAAGGGCATCCCAATTACGAGTGAAAGGAACGTTAGTTTTGAGTGACCGGTAAATATTACTTTCAAGTGTCTCCTTATTTTGGTTCGGAACATAAGTACACGCAGCAAATGCTTTAAACTATTGATGCACCTACACCTAGTCCTTCAACTTGATCATATTTACGCGCACGTAATTCAAACTACTTCATAAAAAGTAGAATTAGTTTCAATTCATTACCATTGTGACGGTACGCACAGGACATCGCGGATAAGTAATAAATAGATCTGGCATCCATGTTATAGATTGTGCAAGTCTGGAGGGCGTGTGAGCGCTGGAGAGGTACGACCCAGTCCCCCTTACGACCACCCTGATGGACGGCCCTCCCACTCGCTGCTTTCTCCTCTTCTGATGCACTTTATGAGCGCATGAAATTGCGAGCTGCTCCTTCTTTGTGCGTTATTGTGGTTCCTGGAGCTCTGTGGCGTCGTTTTCATGCTTCGTGCTTGTGTGACTGGCAAGCAATTCAATGAAAAATACACGCTCGAAATTATGTGCGTTGTTTTCTTTAGGTCGTCGCGCTTACTTTTGAGTTCAGATTTTTCAGAATGTTCTCAGAATCTTACAAATAAGTGTTTCACTAAGGCTAGAACCTTGAAAATGATTCATGACGGTATCAACTGAGGTGCAACAAAATCTTCTGTCTTGGATTACAGAGAGCTTCAAGGTAGTTGTTGGGATTTTCTGTCAGCACGTGAAATTAACTGTTTCTGATTGAACTTGAAAACCATACTTGAATTCATGTGTTTTGAAGGAGCAATCAGAAGAATATTTTTGCGATAACTTAATTACGCTTGCTAGCTTTCCTACCCTCTTTAATTGTCTCATAAAAACAACTTCTTTTAATATCTTTTTAATCTCAACGCAGTTCTTTTTCGAATGAAAATATCTTATTCACAAAGAAAACACTTCAATGTAACAAAATCACTTCAATATGACAGAACGAACTCATTTCATACAGCAAAAAGTAACACTCGTAACGGGATACAAACAACAGCTGTCATACAAAAAGTATTACTGCTATTTCGTGCTCTTTTTTGAATATTAGGATAAATTATTCAAAGTATCTAATTTTCTATGAATCATATATTATTACACTATTAAAATAATCATCTATCAACCGTTCATAATAAAAGCCGTAGTGTATTTATATATACTGCGTGGTTTTGATACCTTGCTCGATAAGAAAAATAGAAAATTCGCATTTTCAAAATTTAGGCTTTGTAAATACCAAAGGAATCGGATTACAATGAAATACGGAATTTTTTTGTCATTAACCTTCTTCCCTTTCAATATGGAAATTCCATCGGAAAGGCGTCGTCGACTCACAAAAAAGAATAAATTATGTATAAAACACAATAATTTTTCCATTTGCGACTGTTCTAGTATTGCAGAACGGGCTTCTTTGGGTACGATGGCAGCCTCCGAGGTAAAGGTGACGGGAGTGACAGACTACTTGTTCTCTTAAATTACACCATAAAGCGAGAAAGACTTTCCCATGAGCCTCACCATGATCTGATTTAAAAGTTGAGAGGGTTGATGGTTGTACTTAAGTTAAGCTGAATGCTATTTACATTTCGAGATAAAATTCTGAATTGCTGTGAACTTTATGCGCTTTCTTTCCATTTTCAAATGACCATCCATATTTAAATACAATCAGCATTTACGAAGAACTTCCGAGTCAAATTGAAAGTGTGAGCTTGAGCATCGTCTTGCGTTAATCCGTGTTGCATTTTGAATATGTTCTTGAGGCAATGTAGCACTTTTTTATCAATTTGTCTACGTATTACGACTTCGTTGAACATGAAGAGGGGGTGAAAATTTACATCATAAGCGAGCGAGATTCTCAACACAAACTGGGGAGGCGCTGATATGCAACAAGGACATTGAATTCCGGCGCGTTCAAGTTACATCCAACAGCACGTAAATATCAATAATGGACTAAAAAGTTCGTTTCTATAGCGTTATTCTATTCTATTCTATTCCACTCTGTTATCAAAATATAGAATTACGATCTATGAGTATTATTTTGCTTGTTCGTAATGTATTCTGCAGGGATTTTCTCGTCAGCAAAGACAAAGACTGAGGAGCGATTGTTCTCCTTTCCTATTTATTCAGCAAACCATTTCCTACCAGAAATAAATTTGCTAGATGTTATATCAGACATAGTGTGTCATTTCTGGCGATCGAAAATTGTCTTATCACACACATTTGTGTGTTTTGTTGAGTTGTTGTACAATATAACTAAAGATTTTAGACCAACAATATGGACACATCAGCTTTGTACGCATTGTTGTTGATGAAGTAGTTATACTCGAGTGATTTTTAAAAGCTGTGAAGATAAAACACATGACTTGTCCGCAAATTTCAAACATTTTATTTAAAATTAGTGTAGTCACCCGTCAAAAATAACGGCAGAGATTTTGTGATTATACCTGTGCCATCAAAAATGATGGCAAATACTGTTGGAAAGATATTAAATAAAATTACATATAAGAACGCAATGCAATACATTTAGTTTTATATATATTTATAGAGGACAAACGTTTTAATTAAGTATTTCTTTAATAACAACATTTCTAGTGAAAACTAAGACACTTAGTTTACTACTGCTGCAATTGACTCTGCAATTTGTGTCATATTCGGGACAATGTACCTGAATCATAGGGCAATACCCCGCCGAACTCGGTATCCACGATACGGACTCGAGTATATAAGGCTCTGGATCTCTCTAATTATTTTGAAAGTGACACGTAACATAAATAAATATATAAACACACGACTGTGATTCTTAGTATTATATTATCAGATTATTTGACGTATTTTTATGATTTTTATTTCAACATGGAAAGCTTTACAGACCGGGTCCGTAGCGAACACAAAGATGCTTTCGATATCAAGATTTAGATAAAAATGATCGTGATAGAGCTGTGCAAGGGGACTCTCGCTCAGGTTTTCAGAATGAGGTCGTGGGAAGGAATAGAATAAATAAACGAACGTGATGCATTGTGCAAAAATCTGTTCCGTAATAACAGATTAATTTCACATTTTCAAGATTCCCTTTTCTGCTTTCTCATAACAAAAAAATTTATTCGGGCACTAAATTTTGTTGAAAATTTGGTTTTTGTGTCACCCAAATAGAGACGACCAAAAGAAGCTTTTGAGCCCTGTTTCAGCTCGAGAAGATCAGGCTCGTATTCTTGCTTCAGCTGAAGCTACTGAACAGTGAGTTGAACGTGAAATTTTGACGGTAGGAACTGTTAATTGGTTTTTGATGGTGTGAACGTTTGAGAACTGAATAACGTATCTATGTTTTGCGTAAGTAAGTTATGGATATAAGCCACCAGATGTAAAAGAAATGTCTCTTTAAATGACCGTACAAAAATAGCGAATTCGCGTTTCCTTACAGAAAACGTGTGTAGAAGTGAATCTGATCTCTGGAAAATTAGATTCAGAATGGAATTTCTGTTTGTCATTGTCTGCATTCAATCTTGAGAATTATTTCGTGAATTACGTGCGTATTTTACTTGGTTTAAAAAATTACACATCGACAACAACTCATGCTAAGAAGGAGCTTCAAATGCTCGACTTGTTCTCCAACATGCGATGGCGTTGACAGCTGCACGGTTCAGTTTTCAGCGAGTTGACTTTTACTGAGAACAATTTTTTATTGGCACAAAATGAACTGAACAGTATCAGGATGGCTGCATTTTAAAGTACAAAGAGACATAATGTATTGATGCTTAGTCCTGCCCAGCTGAGTATGTCTCTACTGCAGACATTACGTAACAACTTTTGAGTTACTATTTTGTCTATTAATAGTAACTTTCGCTACTGTCGTGCTCACAGCACGCTGAGTTAACTTCGGTTGCTGTGAAGAGGATGGTTGGCAGCTCTCAAATTCAACGAACGGGTAGCATACAAAAACAAGCGTTTTCTGTCTATTGTAGGTTTTTCCTTTGATAGAAATGTTGCAGCGTCCTAGGCGCTCCACGCCCCTTGTTCCCACCCTGTGAAAGTCTAACGTCACGACTCTGAAGAGCAATGCCAGCCGGGGATGGAGAGGTGCTCCTTCCTGTCACGTTCTTTTTTCGCCATTTCCACCTTCAAAAAGGTTGTGACTGGCGCATTAATTATGCTGCTAGCAATAACACCAAAGATTTTTCAAATACAATTAGAACAATGAGAACTGGGCCCGTCAAAGTGTCAACTCTATCAATGTGTCAACGAGGGCATTTTGTCGGAGCAATTTAGTCCATAATGTTGACTTCAGTTGCCAGCAACATCTTACGTCCATTACTCTAAGAATTCCGCACCTGCAAACGACAGGAATAGCCGTAATATCAATGTTCAACTTTGAACACCTGTTCGAAAGTCTTTACTTGAAATAACTTAAAATTCAGACAGCTTTTAAGCTGTAAAATTCGTAATCGATTTGGAAACTTTCCGCTGCATGACCGTGTTTATTTGCGAGCAAGAGACTAACACTTGTTTTATAATACATGGCTCGACACTGGTTAGGCATTTTTGCAGCTTATATGGTTTATACAAAAAATAGGAGTAAAATGTTTACGTACGATGTGAATTTTAATAGAACGATGTAAGGGAAGCTAAAGAATACGATAACTTTGGAGGTCTAATTCATGCAGTATTTGCGGGCAACACTTTTATATGAGTTATAATTATTGAGAGCTACAGATTTTAACAGTCAAAAGGCACAGTCCATGCTAGGACCAGTACAGCATCAAAGGTGTTCATAAGCTTAAGTTAAGCATAATTAGAATGAATAGAATAGAATGAGGCTATAGGAACGAACCTACTGGTCCATTCTTGGGTCGGATAATTACTTCGATAATTATTCGGTTGTTTACCCAAGTCCCATGCCGTATTTCTAGCCGCGTCAACCATGTCGGCAGCGGGATCTATCTATTAATTAACTCACTTATCAAAAATTAGAACGCTGTAGCCTGTCAAGACAGCTGTTGTTTCAGCAGAGTACCGATGCCAGACCTAGCTATGGTTCCTATATAACTTTTTTATTAAAGACTGTTCATTAGAGACTATGACGAATATATTATTTTTCTATCGTTACTGTAATTATCACCAATGAGGAATATTATCTTAGCCAATGATAAGTATGTTTGAATGAAGGCTATTTATAACATTTGTTGTTATTTCTATTCTTCATTCAATAGGTCCGATATTATCAAAACCTTAATATACAGGAAACTGCATTCAAAACAACTAGTAACCAGTTCCAACTATAATCATCACTAACGCTCAAGCGGCCTGTCATATGCCCCTCTTCGTGACGAGTAACCAATGAAAACAGAGCACCAACTTCGCAATGGCAGCGTTGTTAAGAAACTGTCACGTGGTGACATAAAGTCTTGTACTGTAGCACCACCGGCGCCCTGGAGTGCTGGTCACCGCAATGTTGTGCTGGAACTCAGCGTTCGCCGTGTACTAGGTCACCCCTCTGTCACAAGATGCATGGTTATGTACAACACTTCTTATGGGTGTTTCATTAGGATGCATTTATTTGGCTAATCAGGTGTAAGTGCATTGATGGAATTCATTGACAGGATGCTAGCCAGACAGTTTCACCTCGTGCATATCTGAGGGAGAAAGAAAGTTCCCAATTGACTCTTTCTGAGAAGCAGGCAGTGCTTCTCGTTGTGTTCGGAAAGTGTAAGATGAGGAGTTTGCCTACTCATAAGAAATTATGATATTCATTGTAAATGTCTAGCTTAGCGTTTTGAATTATAGGTCAAAACTTACGCTATTGAAAAGCATAATCCGTAGGAATAAAATTTGAATTAAAAATTTGGTCCTCTTGGCATATGCAGAACGATGTTCGTGAAGGTGTTTTTAATCAAAGTAAGACCAGAAATCAGAGGTAAGTTAGGGGCCCACGTTGTGTTCCATTTATTTTAAGGTAGCTTTAACCATACAATACTTATTGAGCTTTAGATCTTGTATTATCCAATACATCTTTCACATTTCTTGGCCGCAGTGCCCTCATACCTCGTTTTTCATACCTTAGACACACCTCTGCATCAGGTTGTGCGCTGTTCGTTTAAGACCTCGCATGAATGATTTCTACCACTGCGCTGAGCCAAGATTTCATGGCACAAATTGGCTAATTCATTCTCTCAGATTTATTGGCCTAGCGTTGCTCAATGCTGATTCACCAACTTCAGAAGAGGTGAACTTGCGAGCAATGTTTTGCCTCAGAAGCGCTCTTTGTTGTGTCTCCCTGCTTGCCGTGGCAGCCTGAGCAGGGCAGAATCTGCCTCCTGATCATCAAATCATGAAAGTTACTCGACATTAATTCAAGAGACAGAAGTCTAATTAAAAGTCAATATCGTTTGGGATCAGGTAAAATATAGACAAGTGAATGACGCATGTTACATTAAATGGGACATCATCATTACAATTGATTGCTTATAGTCCGGTACTTTGCACTGCTGTTCTATCATCTATGATACTATGCATAGAATACCTACCACGTAAGGATTTTATGATAAGGCATTTTTAAAAACCAATGCTGTTACATTTCTTGTGTACCAACTTTATTGGAAATATACGTTTTTGTTTTGTTTGTTGTTGTTTGCACTGAACAACGGGAGATAGATTAAGTGAGTCTGTGGATTCTCATTAATAACGACAAAAAATCCGTGGGTGGAAGGTGGTATTAAGTAATTACACACAGTGAAGCATAAAGGCTAACTTCAACTGAAGTCTTTCATGATTGATTAAATTCAATGCGGTCAACTGAAGTGGCATTAAATAAAGTAGGTACAGACAAATTGAATATACGTGCTCATGAAATCAAATGAATTTGTAAATCGTGCTATAAAATTTAATTATGATCCAAAGATCTCAATAATAAACATATTTTAACAAATATGTCAGGAAGTTGACATACTCTTGAAAATTTAGAATAAAGGGCCAAAATCAAAGTAACATATCAATTAATGGTATTTTAGCTAACTTCGATAAGACTTACAACTAGTATGCAGTAATTGTTATCCTGTCTCATCCATGGGAAAAAATTCAAAACAGATTTTCAGTTGCTTAAGGGTTTTTCGCTTGTACAACGTGCAGCAACATAGCTTCCTTTATTTATAGCCATTTGCTATGGAAAAAGGAAGTTATGTTGCTGCACCCTTTATTCAATATTTTTCGAGACGAAAATATGAACTTAAGTTACATCATCATTTATGATGTTTTTAGTAGTATTAAACCCTTGAGTAACAGTAGGATAAACTTCAAATTATAAAGACACATTTTATGACTTAAGCATAAATAGAGAATCTTTACATCTTAACATATGTATGATACAAGCCTTAATTTAACAGGCCAGGCTCTTCTACTCCTACCATGCAAGTTTGCAGAGAGAAATTAAATCAAAATGCAGACGACTCATCTATATTACAATATCCACAGACCCTTTGTTTACGACGTATACAGTACAAAGAGCAGCTTGTGAACACCGTTACTATATATTTCTTACGCTTTAATATTGCGAGACAACATCTAGGACTTTAGAACTGTTCAATTTTGCGTATGCCTTGAAGCTGCGAGATAATGCCAATGACAGTCATTTCTTGAGCAATGAAGACAATCGTTCCTCCATCACGTCTGCGCCGAGGCAATTTTGCGTGAGACCACAAACATGGCAACTTCTTCGCAGGGGGACAATTTTTTTTAATGTTCAAGTGTCCCGGAACATTCCAGTTTCGCAAGGTCGGCCAGCTTAACTATGAAGGATCAGTCTGTAGCTTGTGTTCAACTAGTTTCACTAGAGTTGTTGCCTTAAGTCTTCAGCACTAAAGAAACGTTCATTGCAAGACATTTACAAACTAGACACGAGAGCTTTTTGAGTGTAAATAGTCTAGGTAGATATAAAAAATCATGACCTCTCGCTCCCGTATTTTTGGAATCATCATTACTGTAGTAAAATGACAGCGTTTTGCAAGATGAACTTTTGCTCCTAAGGTATGGTGGATAAATTACTATCAATCATTTTATTCCTCGTAGCATAGCACCACCATACGACTGAACCCACGGGCAGTTGTTGCTGATAGATGCCTTCAAGATGATCTATAAATTCTAACTCTATAGTCAGTCTCAAAATGAGAAAATTTCGTGTTTCATGAATATCACTAGCACCATTACCACCACAACCAATAGCACTATTACTACCACCAGTACCATTACCACCACAACCAATAGCACTACCACCAGTACCATTACCACCACAACCAATAGCACTACCACCAGTACCATTACCACCACAACCAATAGCACTACCACCAGTACCATTACCACCACAACCAACAGC